>JASDQU010273615.1:0-11854 GCA_032191745.1 Picea mariana
GGAAGTGATGAGGACCGTTGATCCTCTCATTATTTGTGTTCGTCGATTCAAAGTTCAGGGAAATAGGAGTTATATGTAGCGAAAAGTCTGAAGCTCGAAACCTGATGCACTTTTCAAGGTATATCCTAGGACACAACCCAATTTCATATGATTAAAGGGGCCTAGCACTAAGAACTAGTGTCGTCATCAACTTTCTTCAAAGGGGCCAAGAAGAGGGTTGCGAGGTTGATAGGACCTACACTTTGGGAAAAAGGGGACCTGTGAAAATTGCATAAGGTTCCAGCAGGGGACCGAAGAGTCAATCAGAATCAAGTGATTGAACGATCCTAGACCGGGAGGTCACGTAGCCCCCGAGGGGAGGGGGGGTGTGCATCATAAAGTCTCTTACTAAAGCGAAGTTTTCCAAACTTCAATATATGTTAGGAGTTCAAGAATTTTTCATTAATGTGGGATAAGATCTAATGCCTCCTTCCTTCTCCTATTGTGTCACTATTGTAAATCAATTAATCATATCCCAATTTGTTCTTAAGGGGGGATTTTAGGATATTTAGACACTTAGGAGTTAGTTAAGATCTACTTAATCTAATGTGTAGTCAGGTAAAATTGTGTTTCTTTAGTATGCATTAGTATGCATTTGTATTTAGGAAATCCGACGGTCACAATATGTTCCCAACATAGAGTGATCTGATGGTTCATATTCCCCTCGAACCTAATGACTATATTGATCTATGGCTTAACACCCGATTGGTCCATGAACTCTATTTAAAGAGAATGGGGGTTCATTTGCCGATGATCGATTATGAGAAACTTTCTTGTAAAATATCTCTATAATCTTTTTCTTTTGCATTAAAAACTTCTCCAAGTGGTCGCGTTGGTTGGGGTGATGGATGTTTCCCTGTAGGGGTTTTACCACGTTAAAATATCAGTTTGTTGATATTTGATTTGTTTGTGTGAGTGGTTACTGAAGGTGTTCATCCTCTGTTGGAATACCTATGTTGTCGAACATTGGGAAGTTGAAGTATAAACTAACCACATCATGGCCTGCAAGCCTTTTGGTGTTTCATCTTCTGGGGTTAGGGTTTTGGATATTTATGGATTTCTCGTTAATTATTTATGTTAAAATTCATTTTCGACCTCTTTTTAATCAACTTCTTATGAACGAGTGTAGTCGACACATCTCTCTCTTCATGGATAAGCTACCACCATTCTAGATAGCTTGTATGATTTTCATTTTATGGTATTTTGTATTCCAAACAGTCATTAATATAATCTAAGTTTAATTGTGTTACTATATTTCTTGCAATATCTCTGTGTGTTTCCTTTTTATACCTCTACATTCATTTATTTCTCAATATAATATGCATCACTTTTCCTATATACCACTTCCCCACTAGACCCCTATATCCATCCAACCCTTATATCCCCCTACCCCTTTGTCCCTATATATACTTAGATCCTAGTCCCATTTACCCTTGAGACCCTACATCCACTTGTTTTCTAACCCTCTATGTGATTAGGCCCTTTCATACACTTGGAACCTAGATTCATCTACCCCTAGTTCTCCACCTCTACCCAAAACCTAACCCCATCTATAGATAATCCCTAATATCCATGTGACCTCTTCCCCAAGGCCCCACACTCATTGCACAATCATCCTAGTTCCCTTGTCATATCCCTAGGTCTAGAACCACCTTCAATTCTATGCTCTTATGCCCCTGTTTCCCCCAAGACCCTCCAAACATAATACCTCTTTCCTATCTCTAATATTTAGAGACCTTAATTAAAGGTATGTACCACAAAAATTTTCTCTTCCCCTCCCATTCCTCCCTTTCTACTCTCCCTTCAACTTTCCCCACCCTCCACTTTTGATTCTCCCTCCTATCCTTCAATTCCACCAATACCCCTCCTATACTCATCCACATTTCACCTCTTATCATTTCCTCCTTCTTTTCTCCTCTATCCCAACTCCCTCATTCCCAGCTCTCCTAGTATTACTATTGAGTATGTGTTATATTCTTTGCATGTGTGTGGTGGGGTGCATCAAATTTGATGATCCCCCCAGTAATGGTGTACGTTTCATTGTATTATCCACTGAGGAGGGGGGTCATTATTCCTCTATCCATTGACATAGATTCCTATATGTTTGGAGATTCATTATTCCTTTATCCTAATTTCAAAGTCAAATTGAAAGCCACACTGCTAAAAATAAACTACAAACCATATGCTCGAAATACGAGCTTATTTTATATACACTTCCTAGTTTAACCAACTTGATCATATTTGTTTATGTAAAAGAGAAATTTCAATGATACCAAGTGAGCATTTGACTAATAAAATGATCTTCCTTTTCATAGGTAAATGAGAGCTTGCAAAAAAAAAGAATTTTTTGCAACAGGAATGTAATATGTCTCCATGTAGATGACTATGGGATCATGAAAAACATAGAAATACTTCTCTCACTGATTTACGAGACAAAAATGCTTTGCTGTGATTTCTACTCCAGTTATAAAACCATAATCATTTTCAAACACATGAAAATCACATGTTTCATTACAATAAGGGGCAACAATAAATCCTTGTAACTTTTGATTTAATATTTTGGCATAAAATACATTAGCAACATCGAGAATAACAATATTCTTATAAAAATCAAGAGGATGCAACACAATTTCATCAATTCCAAGAGGATACACATCATGTTCAATGAAACCTTCAATTTGAATAACTGTCTCCTCATGCATCAAATTGGAACAAATACCCTTATGTTTATGATTGGAGAAATGATGCAACAATGAAAATTCTTGACAACATTGATCATAAAGGAAATCAACTACATATTTTCTTTTACAATATGAATTAAATATAGCATGGAATTCTTTTAATGAGGAAATGTTAGATTGAGGTAGATATCTACACCATTCTCATGCTTTTTGTTCCAATGAATACCTGAACATCTTCATCAAAACATCTTCATGGAAAATTCCCAGTTGACACATACATTCACGAAAATATAAAAAGTGCTCAGTAGGAAATTCCCAATCATTTCCCTTAAACCTTGAAACACAACTTTCCCATTCTTCTCTTTTAGGCATAGGATTAAGAAAGCCATGTACATTTGAAAAATCAAAACTTGCATACCTCTGAGCCAAAATGGATTCCATTTCCTTAGAGATTCTCAACCGGTTGACCTGCCAATGGAGTCTTCAACCATGGATTTCTCAGGTGAATGATCAATAGTATTTATATTCCTAACCCTTTTTCACCATCAAATATTGTATTTGATCCTTGTCGTAGCTCGGGGAATATTTTTTCAATTCCATCCCTGACAACGACTCCAAAATATGTTAGCGCTAGAAGATTCTCTTTGATTGTTGGGAGATCATGCTTAATGCATATTAATTATTGCAATGATTGATTGATTTGAGTTATGGATCAAGGAGGTTGGATGAGTTAAGGATTTGGTTAATCTTTCACTAGTACTTCATATAGTCAGGGGCATTCATGATGATAACTAGATTCTTAATGGACAATAGCAAAGAAGAAAATGGGACGAAAATGAATATATAAGCTAATAATTTGCTAAAATCATACATCCACCGAGAGGATTTTCAAATTTAAAATGTCATTAAAAATATGAAACAAATACTTGAAAACAAATTTTCAAAATATAGGTGATTAACATCAAAATCTTTGCTATAATCATAGTTGAAACTGTGTGGAAATTAATGCATTGCAGAAATCCCAACTATATTCAAGCAAGCAAAAAAAGAGTAGGATTACAATAAGAACACACTATAATTATCATAATGTCTCAATCCCCGAGCATGAAATGCTGCAGTGAATGAATTTATTTAATACATTTCTTAGACCTTCAACCTTTTCTACTCAAATCTCATGTTTCCTCCAAGAGGAAGATTGAACCCCTTCTTCATTGATCATCCTTGCTTAAATAAAATTTGCAAAATATAATTCCAGATAAAAACTTCAAATTGAGATCCTTAACAATGGGATATCATCATAATTATTAAGTATAAAATCAATATCAAATATCAAGGTTGAATTGATGAAGGTGGTACCTTTGTTGAATGACCATTTTTTAGAAAATCGAATTCTAAAAAATTTGGAAAAAAATCAGCAAAATATGGAAAAATCACTCTTAAAGTGCCACCTGTAGCTCCAAAATGGTTCACATTTTTGGGAAATGACCTAAAGAACACCTAATTTCGCTCGTTCTTGAAAAAACCCATGTTTTATGTTTTTGACATTCGATCCCATTTGCTTCAAAATTGTGTCGAAAGATGAACACAAAAAAAATCACCCACAAGTATTTCTGCATTTTTTTACCAATTATTAACCAAATGTTTCTCTTGATCTCCTTGATATTTTTGGATATTTGATGTGTTGAACAAGTTTAAATGGTTATAAAGATATCCAACGAATCCATTCCACCCATTTACCATCATGAAATTCCATAAAATTGCAGATAATGTGTAAATTTGTATTTAACAATTTCCAAAACAGGGGCGTTGCAAGAAGCACAAATTTTCTGCAACACGCATTATCTCACATGGATAACAATAATAAGTTTGAGAGAATTTATTTGAGACTTGGAATTTTGAATTCGGTTGGAAACCCGATTTTTAAATAAAACCAACTAAAGTATGTGCAGACCCGAGAGTATTCAAAAACTCAGAATTTAAACCAAGATTCCAATTTTTTGACAAAATAATGACAAAAAATAGTGTTAAACCTTGCTCCAACTGAGGATCCTGTCCTCCTTCTGAGACAACAAGAACAGAAATACCAATTCCTTCTTCCTTCATAAACCTATAACCCATTCTGCACATTCAATTATAGAGCACATTCATTAATTCCAAAATCTCAGTCTTAGGGTAAAGAGCATTCTCGAGAATAATTTTTTAGATATATTTACGGGAACTTTAAAGGAGAACATTCAACATGAGGTGCATCTATGCAAACCTAAATTCCTATATCAAGCATTCAATATGAAAATGAAAGTGGAAAATGAAAATATGGCTACTAGAAGGGTGACCACTAACAACTATAGAGAGAACCATGTTCCTTCTCCTAAAATCACTCAACCAACAAGGTTGACCTTAGTAAATGCATGAAATAAGAGAAAAGGAACTATGTTTCAATTATTGTAAGGGGCATGCATAAATGCGGTGAGAAGAACTTATTCTACATAGATTGTGAAGAGGAAGAAGATAAATAATTGGAACCATCACAAGATATAGATCTAGAAGAGACTACTTCAAAAATATATTGTCATGCATTTGTTGAAATAAGTATTCCACAAACCCTCAAGATACAAGGATACATAAAAAAGAAAAAGGTAATAGTGTTGATTGATTCTAGTAGTACCTATAACTTCATCACTTACAAATTAACAAAACATCTCAATTGTTTTGAATTTTCAGAACCATAGTTTCAAATAATGATTGTAGAAGGAGGTACCATGAATTGTTCTGGGAAGTTCCATAGAATTAATCTCAATATGGGGGAGTATTTGTTGGATATTTCCATGATTTGCATCTAAATGGGTGGTGTTGATGTTCTATTGGAGGTCCAGTGGTTATAATCATTGGGAATAGTGGCCTTTAATTTTCAAGTTATTTTCATTAGATTTTCCTTATAAGGAAACAAAATTGAGCTTAGAGGTATCCAAGCGAAACCCTGTAAGGTGATAATCTTTAATATCATGACAAAATTAATCAGAAAGGGACACCATGGTGTATTTGAAAAATTATGCTCACTATATGTGCAAATGTCTATATCCTCTACTCCATTAGATCTCAAAATAGTTATCAACAATCATTCCAAGGTATTTGGAGAGATGGCTAAGGGTCTTCCACCTACTCGAGATCCAGACCATGTTGTTCATTTGAAACTAGGAAGTGTCCCACCTAAAATTAGGCCTTACATGTATCCATATGAACAAAAGAGTGAGATTGAGCATATGATCCAAGAAACGTTAGAGGATGGAATAATTCAACATAGATAAAGTTCTTTCTCTTTACCAATGGTGATGTTTACAAAAAAGAATGGTTCATGGTGTATTTGTCAAAATTATAAATATCTAAACAAAACGAACATCAAATATAAGTTTCCTATTCCTATCATTGATGAATTAATAGATAAATTGCATGGAGTAATTTTATTTTCTATGCTGGATCTTCATTTGGGATATCATCAACTTAAAATGAGGAAAGAATACATTCTCAAAATAGTTCTTATAATACATAAAAGACATTAAGAGTTTTTGGTTATGCCATTTGGACTTACTAATGCACCTTCAACATTTCAAATCTTGATGAATTATGTTTTCAAATCCTTCCTCATAAAATTTGTTTTAGTATTTGTTTATGAGATACTAATCTAGAACAGATCTTGGGAAGATAATGTAAAACATGTTGATAGAGTATTATATCTATTGGAAGAGAAGCAACTTTATGAAAATACTTTCAAGTGTGCCATTAGGGTTAAAGAAGTGGAATATTTGGGTCATATTGTACCTCATGAAGGTGTAAAAGTCAACCCTAAAAGACTTAAATCTATAAGGGAATGATCAATTTCTAAAATCTTAGAGAAACTTAGAGGATTTTTAATATTGATAGGTTATTACCACAAGTTTCTCAATAAATATGGTTAAGTAGAAGCACCTCTAATAACATTATTGAAGAAGGAATAATTTTCTTGGACTAAATAAGAAACCAAAGATTTTTAAAAACTTAAGGATGCTATGTGTACAACTCCTATACTAGCCATACCTGAATTCACAAAAACATTTATTATGGAGTGTGATTACTTAGGCCATGAAATTGGTGTAATTTTTATGAAATAAGGAAGGTCCCTTACCTTTGAAATCGTCCAACTTAAAGGAAAAACCTTACTCAAACCTATTTATGAAAAACAAATGTTGGCCATACTACATGAAGTTAAGAAATGACATCCTTACCTAATAGGAAGACACTTCAAAGTAAACAAAGATAATTAGATTTTGAAGTACTTCTTGGAGAAAAAATTATCTTTAGAAGATAAACTAAAATGGGTTACAAAGATGCTAGATTGTGATGTTCAAATTATCTAAAAAAAGGAAAACATATTGTTGTGGAAAATTTCCTTTCAAGGAAAGAAGAAGAAACAAAAGTTTCACTATGTGTTATTTCTATTCCGCAATTTAATTGGTTATAAGAAGCAAGGATAGAATGGAAGCAATATCAATATGTATGCAAGATCATTCAACAAATAGAAGAGGAATCCGATTCATTATATAAATTTCTATGGAAGAGTGACTTGATATGGTACCATGATCACCTATATTTATATAAGAATTCCCCAATCAAATAGAAGTTTATTATATAATTGCACCCATCTCCTATAGGAGGACATTTAGAATTATCGAAAATGTACCATAGGATAAATAAGTATTTCTTTTAGTAACGTATTAAAATTGATTATTCAAAAGTTTGTGTCTAAATGTGTGGTCTGTGAAGAGAATAAGGGAGAGAATCAGGATCTCATGTTTCCTAAAACCATTAGCTATACCAAGTCATCATTGGGAAGAAGATTCAATTGATTTTATTATAGTGTTACCCGAATCTAAAGGAAATGTAAATGTGTCGAACCTACACAAAATAGATCTAGCTAGAAAATACTACACACATTTGCAGAGAGAAATTTAGAAAGAAGAAGAAGGAGAAAAAGAATAGAAGAATTCTCATTAACCATTTGAATAATAAATAATTTACACATGATATACTCTGTATAACTCAATGAATGCACACTGAAGGAGAATAAATGCACCATAGTGGTGGTCTAGAGTGATCTAGATAGACACCAACAATTACGGGAGTGAATGGCCACCTAGTCTAGTCTCTTAGGCAGTTGCAGGAGTGAAATGCCACCCATCTGAGTTAACTAGTCAACTAGTCTTCTGTTATTTGACTAAATAGAGAGTAGTGAGGAGTAGATCAAGGAATCAAGGGTAATGCTCAGTATGGTGATGATCCCAAGGCAAGTGCACATTAGCATGGTGATGATCCCAATTTTGCGTGGTGACAAAACTAATGCAACATCTAAACTGAACTCAACTAGTCAAACTAAAGTGTCAACTAAAAGAGAATATTCTCCAGGTGGAATATTCTCCCCTAAAATATAGTAGATTGGATAATGACTAATTATGAATAATAAAAAAGGAAAATCCTTAAGAAAAATAAATACTAGGTGTGTGTGAAGTAACTCCAACACCCCCCCTAAACATCACTATGGTGAAAATAAACAATGGGTCTCGACAATAAGGCCATGTTAGGTGCCCAAATACAAAAGATACACTGAAATAAAGTGAGGAAAGAGGGAAAACCTCATGGGAAAGACCCCCCTCAAGGTATAATGTATGTAAGAAGAAGAACTACAATTTCTAGAAATTGTGTCCTTCACTCCAAGATGACTTCATAGAGAATGGAACTTCTCCTCAGTGAAGGTCTTGGTGAAGATGTCTGCCCTCTATTCTGTTGAAGGACATAACTGTAGGTTGATGATCCCCTTGTGTATTAAGTCCCAAATGTAGTGCATGTGGATATCGATCTGCTTTGTCTGCTGCCTCTAAACTAGATCTTTGCAGAACTTTAGAGTGCTCTGGTTGTCACACCAGATGACAATCGACCGATGAAACTGAATTCCCAACTCAGTGAGAAAATGTTGTAGCCACATAGCCTGAATGGTTATGTTAAACAACCCTATGTACTATGCCTCGGCTGAAGATAGAGAAATGGAAGCTTGCCTCTTGCCTAACCAACAGATAGGCCCAGAACCAAGACTGAGTGAGTAACCAGATGTGGAGTTGTGATCAGTGTTATTGCCATCCTATTCAGAATTAGTAAACCCGATGAGATATAATGTAGAGTCTATTTCATAATGAATCCCAAAGGTGATGGTGCCCTGTACATATCAAAGGATACACTTTGCAGCCTTCTAATGTAGCTCATGTGGCTCTTGTATGAACCTAGAAACTATGCCAACTGCATAGGAGAGGTATGGTTTGGAGTGTGTGAGATAAAAAAAGCTCCCCACTAGTTGTTTGTACAGTGTGTTGTCAACCAATGGAGTCTCCCCACTCCCCACCATCCTCAAGTTTTACTCCTGATAGGAAAGGAGTCAGAGCATACTTGCAATCTGTCATGTGAAATCTCTCAAGGAGATCTCGTGCATACTTGGCCTGAGACAATTTGATGCCTTATGCATCTTGACTGATCTTGAATCCAAGGAAGAAGTGTAGTAGACCCATGTCTGTTATCAAAAACCTGTCATGTAGAATACTCTTGACTGCAACGATCGTTGAAGTCGAGCAACCGGTGATCAACAAATCATCAACATACATAACTAAAAGTAGAAGTGAATCATCCATCCTAAGCATGTAGACATTCAAGTCTTATTTACAACATACAAATTTCTATGACAATAGGTAGGAGTCCATCTTGTCATACCATGCTCTTGGAGCCTAATTGAGGCCATAAAGGGACTTCTTCATTTGATAGACCAAAGATGAGTCATGGATAAATCCTTGGGGCTACTCCATATAGTTCTACTCAGATAGATCACCATGAAGAAATGCATTCTTCACATCCATATTATGGAATTCCCATCCCTTGTATTCCACAATGGAAAGTGTTAATCATATGGAATCCATCTTCTCTACTGGAGAAAAGGTCTCATCATAGTCAATACTATGCACCTGCTGAAAGCCTTTGGAAACAAGCCTAGCTTTGTCTCTTCTAATTTGTCCATCTTCTACGCTCTTGGTCCTATAGACCCATATGAATATGACAATTTTCCTCCCAGAAGGAAGGGGAACCATATCCCAAGTTTGGTTCTTGAGGAGGGAGTTGTACTCTTCCTGCATGGTAGATTCCCAAAAGGGATTTCCAGCAGCCTCGCCATAAGAATATGGATATAAAGACTGAACCAAGAAAATATACATGGAGGGAAATGGTTCAGTGGTAGTGAGTGCAACATGAGGCTCCTAGAAATCATATCGAGTCCTCCTAGTATCAGCTGGATCATCAACGAGATCCCTGCATCTTGAAGAGTAGTATGTGCCCACTTGGGCCTCTACTCTGGTTCTGCAACTGCATCTGTACATTTTGACTCTGCATATGACTATACAAAATATTAATTTGAATCATGTGAGTCCTTTGAATTAGAACTCTCATCTGAATAAGATTCAACATGTGCATGCTCATCATATCAGACAGGTGGAATAATGAAGGTGTCTGCATGCAACTGTTGAGGTACATGCGAGCCGCTTTCCTTGAATTGGAAACTACTCTCAATAATGAGTCAGTAGGAGGAAATATCAATAATCCTATATCCCTTCACACCATCAGGGTATCCAAAAAAAATACACTCAATGCTCTATGGATCAAGTACCTTCCTCTTTTTAGAGGGAATCTGGCCCCATGCACGTGAACCAAAAATGCGAAAGTGGGTCACTTCTAGTTTGAGGCCGCTCCAAGCCTCGTAGGGGGTCTTATCCTTGACATATATATGGGGAGATTTGTTTTGAATGTATGTTTCAAAATTAAGTTCTTCGGCCCATATTATCTGTGGTAGTGAATTTTCATTCAACATGCAAGATGCCATTTCCTTTAAAGATCTGTTTTTCCACTCAAGAACTATGTTTTGCTGTGGAGTATAGGGAACTGTGTGCTGCAATTGAATCCATGGCTCATGGAAATGATCATGGATATCATGATTGACATACTCTCCCCCATTATCAGTTTGGAGGACTTTGATCTTCTTTTCAGATTGTGTCTCAACCAGGGCTTTGAAATCTTTGAGGTGTTGAAAAACCTCGGTTTTTTTCCTGAGAAAGTAGATCCATGTAAAACGTGAGAAATCATCAAAAAACATGAGAGAAAACCTTGATTTGTTGATGGATGGATGTGGAAAAGGACCCATAAGGTCACTTTGGATCATATATAAAGGTGCATAAGCTCTATGAGACTTTCCTTTTGTCAAATTTATCTTGAGGGTTTTTTCCGAGAACACATCCCTCACATACTCCCTTGGAGAAATGCATGTTTGGTAGACCATCAAACAATATTTTCTTTCTAAGTTGTTGCATGTATCTGAAATCGAAATGTCCAAACCTTTCATGCCATATCCTACTACTTTCATCAGCATGAGTAATCAATAAAGCAAAATCATGTTCAATGAATTCAAAAAAAGTATACAATCTAGAATGATGATTTACCTCATCGGTAGCAACCCTGGAGTTGGTTTGCATGTCGTAGATGTCCATGGAATTTGGTGTGAATATGAATTTATTTCCAGTGCCAGATTTTTTCATCTGATACACGGAGATAAGGTTGACGAAAAGTTTGGGAACATGCAACACATTCTCGAAGCTTTCGTTGGTGAGTTCAATCCTTCCTTTGCTGGTGACTTCGACATAAGAGTTGTCCCCCATCAAAATAGGAGGAACTTTGCATGCATCCAAAGAATAATATACTTATTTTGAGGAAGCTATGTGATGTGATGCTCCTGAATCTACGATCCAGTCATTGGGAGAGGAGTCGATGGAAATCAAGGCATGGCTAGAATTTCCTTTCTTGGAATTCAGATCTTCTGGCTTCTTCTTCTTAGAATCCTCAGGGATGTGATCTCCAAGGTTTTTTTTTTAAAGTATTTGAGACATTATATCTATTTATTGTTTTGTGCATGCAGATTATGGATGGAATCCTTTGTGACAGTATGTGCATTTCTCCCCTTTTCTTCCCTTTTCCCATTTGGATCTGGATCCATCGGTGAAAGGTTTTGAGTACCCTTCCTT
>JASDQU010273616.1:0-15195 GCA_032191745.1 Picea mariana
GTTTACCACAAAATACGTATGAAAGAGGCAAAAATTCCCAAGACTTCCTTTAGAACTCATGAGGGCCACTATGCGTTTTTGGTCATGCCCTTTGGCTTGTGTAATGCCCCCTCCACCTTCCAAAGCCTCATGAATCATGTCTTTCATCCTTTTATAAGTCATTTTGTCTTAGTTTTATTTGATGATATCCTCATCTATATAAAAACCTGGATAGACCATCTTGCTCATGTGGATCGAGCTCTCCATCTACTCTCTCAGCACCAACTTTTACTGAAATAGTCTAAATGTGCTTTTGGTGCGTCAGAAGTAGAGTACTTCGGTCATCTCGTTGGCAAGGACGGCATCGGGCTAGATCCTAAAAATATTGAAGCTATGCAAGAATGGCTCACCCAAAGACTCTCAAAATATTGTGTGGATTTCTGGGCTTAACATGTTATTACCGCAAGTTTGTTAATAATTATGGAAAGATTGCAGCACCTCTCACTGCTCTCCTAAAAAAGAAATCTTTCACTTGGACCCCAGCCATTGCTCAAGATTTTCAAACCTTGAAGATGGCCATGTGCACCACTCCAGTCCTAGCCCTTCCTGATTTTACAAGGACCTTTGTCTTGGAATGTGATGCTTCAAGGAAAGGAATTGGTGTTGTCATTATGCAAAAGGGTTGGCCTTTGGCCTTTACCAGCAAGCAACTATCTGAAAGAAATCTGGGCAAATCAATCTATGCAAAGGAAATGTTGGCTATTTTGCATGTTGTTGATCCGTGGTGCCCTTATCTATTGGGGAAATGCTTCCAAATTAAGACAGACCATCAAAGCCTCAAGTATTTTATGGAACAACGCATTTCCTCCCCGGAGGAAAAAAAATGGGTGACTAATCTCTTTGGATATGATTATGAGATCATTTACAAGAAAGGCAAAGACAATGTGGTTGTGGATGCACTTTCCTGAAAATATTAAGATGAAGGATCCCTTTTTTCTCTTTCCTTCATTGTACTAGATTGGCTCCAAGCCATTCGCCAGGAATGGCTACAAGATCCCAAAAGTTTGCATCTGATCCAACAATTGTTCAATGCTCCACATTCCCCAGGGTACTCTTGGCTCCATGATGAGCTATGATACAAAGTTCATTTGTATTTAAGTAAACAATCAAAGCTTAAATCCACGGTACTTTCTGAGCTTCATGCTACACCCATAGCGGGGCACTCAGGGTTCACCGAAACCTATAACAGGGTCAAACGTTCTTTTTTCTGGGATGGTATGAAACAGGACATTCGTAATTTTATCGATGAATGTGATGTGTGTCAACGCAACAAGAGAGAAACAGTCAAATATCCGGGAACACTATAACTGCTTCCGATTCCACCTGCTATTTGGAGGGATATCTCTATGGATTTTATTATAGGCTTACCCAAATTGGGAAATAAATCAGTCACCATGGCATATGTTGATCGCCTTTCCAGGTATGCTCATTTCTGTTCTCTTCAACAACCATTTACAACATCCATGGTGGCTCAAAATTTCATGGATCAGGTCTTCAAGCTTCACGGCATGTTGCACTCTATTGCTTTTGATCGCGACCCAACTTTCACAAGCAATTTTTGGCAAGAATTGTTCAAGATACAAGGCACCCAATTGCATCTCAGCATAGCTTATCATCCCTAGACTAATAGTCAAACGGAAGTTGTCAACAAGTGTTTGGAAACATATTTGAGGTGTTTTGCCTCATAAAAGAAAAATCAGTGGGCTCAATGGTTACCCCTAGCTAAATGGTGGTACAACACTTCATACCATACAACTATACGCATGACTCCTTTTGAAGTGGTATATGGACAAAAGACACCTTCATTTCTCTCATACCTCCCGAGTGTCTCGAAGGTCCAGGTAGTTGACCAAACACTTACAATTCGAGAGGCTATTCACCGTACCCTCAAAGAGAATTTGGTCATGGCACAGAATCGCATGAAGCAACAAGCAAATCAAGGTCACTCTGAACGTCAATTTGCAGAACGGGTTCAAGTGTTTCTTCGACTGCAACCTTACAAGAAAAATTCCCTCAAGGTTGAGCATTGTCAGAATCTAGCGCCCAAATTTTATGTTCCTTATACCATTCTCAATTGTGTGGGACAGGTGGCCTATCAGTTATCTTTTCCCAATCATTCGAAGCTACATCCTATTTTTCATGTTTCATGCTTAAAAAAGGTTATTGAAACTAAGTGCCAAATTCAAACCAACCTTCCTGAGTTAGCTGAAGAAGGATCCATTTGGCTACAACCACAAGCAGTTTTGGACGAGAGTGAGCATCGCCTGCATTAGTGAACCATCAAGGAAGTGTTAGTCCAATGGAAAGATACAACTCCAGCAGATGCCACTTGGGAACCAGCTACCATTCTACAGCAATTTGCACATCTCAAGCCTTGAGGACAAGGCTATTTTTAAGGGGGAGGACATGCTAGGGTCCTAACCCGCACATAGGTAGAACAATATATTCGGATGTAATAAAGGTCAATATTAATAAGGACTTGGAATAAAATAGAATAAGTCGAATGTATGAAGACCTAATAGAAGGTTCTTCTTCTAGAAGGATCTTCCTCTAGATGCATCTTTTGGTAGACATATTTAGTATAAATAGGAGTCGAGGGTATGAGAACCCTAGATTGGATATTATTGTAATAGATATCTGCTCAACTGGAGTTTGCCCCTTCAAAGAGGCCCGTGAACATTGCTTTCAGAATCAAAGTGTTATTTCTGTCGTTATTCTTATATCATTTTAGTGTTATTGTGGTGATTATTATGGTTATGTTGTTGTTATTCTGCCATTTCTAGCATTTTAATTATGTTCTACATACTTTTTATATCTGGTGTATTACAAAATCAGTGAAGCCTACAATGGATCATTTCTTCATGGAGTGAAGTCGCCAGGTGAATGATGCAGTCCTAATATGTCCAACTTCAATTCAGCATCCAAATATGGATCTAATCAATGTCATTCTCCCAGGGAAGATATTCAACTTTGTCCCAAGCAATGGTGCCAAAAATGTTAGCACTAAAAGTCACTCCATACTGCATAAAGAGTGAGCCCAATACCTATTTAGATATAAGTGATTAAATTAGTTTTAAACTCAGGTGAATCAATAAGGAAGAGCACGAATGAGGGTAGAAAATTCTCTGTAAAGTCATTCCATTAGGCATGGAGTCAACACATCCTACAGATCAAAGGAACTCAAACTTCCTACCATACCAAAAGGGATATAATTAATGGATGAAGGTATAAACAAGGTAACAAAAAGAATAATATCATCAAGCAGGGATCCTCTCTGCAAAAATGACTTAAACGATTACTATAACAAAGATCATGAAAGGAGGAAATTACTACAAATCATTTGCAGCTCATCAATATCCTGCCCATCCATTGATCTTCAATGCCTGAATTCCATTCAAGCAACATGACAAGGTAAAATGATAATAAAGAACACAAATTCTAATAAAACAATTTCATGAATCTCCAATGACAAAAATGCCTACATCATGTTCTCTCAAGCTTACAAATAAACATATAAAACTGCCCCTGCAGCTCTCTCAAGAATATCTCCAGTCATGAACCCCTTCTCCAAGAGATCACTCCTTCATTAAATATAAAATAACATCCAAAATATACTTAGGAGTTCATATCCCATCTCTTTCATTGGATTCTAGGCCTTGGAGATAGGTGGCAACAGTCAAAGAGACAAAAATTCAACAAACAACTAAGTTTTAGGAAGTTGTTGTAAGTCCTTAATAAATTTGTTTCCAACTCACTGCATGAGGTTTTAATGGAGCTAAATCTTAAGTGCAGGTGTCCTTTAGAATCTAATTGATCTTTGAGAATTCATTCAAAACCTCCTTGACAGGTGGAAACCTCCAAACAAGGAGAATATCAAATAACTATCTGAGTTTGCAGTGCGGTTTTTTAATGTTATCTTTAAAATGCCGAAATGGGTCAGGATAATTTTTTCTCATTAGGTCAGTTCCATAATCATGCTCCTCCAAAAACAAATTCCAAATAACCCACATCACCATTTGGAATTTATGATAAAATCTTTAGAAGAAGCTGCTACAGGAAATGAGTTTGCAGTGCTAGTTTGCAGTGCACTGGTGTTTTAATTTTATATTTCAAATTCCAAAATGGGTCAGGATGATTTTTGGTCATCAGGTCAATGCCATAATTAGCCTCCTCCAAAAAATATTTCATAAGAACCCACATCACCATTTGGTATTTATGATAAAATATTTAGAATATGTTGATACAAGAAATGAGTTTGCAACGCCTCTGACAGCGGTGATGCAAACTTTCCTATAGGTTTTGTTTTGTGCCAAATCAACTCAATTGATGCCAAAACCATGGAAAAAGCCTTGAAAACCTTTGATAAACCTGCTACAACTTCTGAGTAATGAAAATAACTTTCATAAATAGTATATTCATAGCAGCATAGGACAAAACATTAGATTTGCAAGCCTGCATATATAAGAGATCATAGAAAAAATGATTGAATGTTGCATACATAATGCTTTATCCTCTTCTTGTTGTTGAAAATTACACTAATAGTTCCTCAAGATCTTTATCCACCATAAGTTTTTAAAGATATTTTGTAGCACCAAAAGTGGTAATATGTGACAGTTGGCAGTGCACTGTGAGTTCGTAGGGCCTTTAACCGGTTTGCAGCATGTTGTGTTTTAATGAAAATGGAGATGAAATTGATACATTTCCTTCTTTACAAATGATGACTATTACCATGATGACATGAATAATCTTGTACATGTGTTTCATATTAGCTTCCTAGACTTAGGAAAAACCAAGACCATGATTTATTGATAGAACACATGACTCAAAAACTTGAGACCATACCTCTATGACTCAGACCTAAGATTTTAAAACATGACGGATATCATAAAGACTAATCACATGACTGACCAAGACCAATGAATTCTTTCTGAGAGAAAACTTAGCAAAAAATAAAAATTAGGTAAAACCATGCCTCTGTACATTCTATGTGATAATAAATACTTTATCTGGATGTGAACCCATACTTTGTTCTAGGCTATCAACAACTAAAACTCCTACTCTAGTGAAACTCTTGTATACATAGATAAGTGCTAATAGATTTAACAATTGGTAATATTTAAGCATACAACCATGAACATGACAAACCAAGAGAACAACAATGAAACAACTCTTGTATAGTTGGACAATTGTTAATAGCTTTAACGCTTAGTCATATTTAAGCATACATACATGAACATAAGAAGCGAAGAGAACAACAACGAAACAAAGAAGAGAAATGTAGATATAGTGTGGGTGGTAGAAACTGTTCCTAACACCCGTATAAATATTTTTTGTTGTGAAATAGTTACAATATGAGCACTACTAGTGCAGTTTACAACTTCAGTAGAGTCACACCATTCTCCTAACCTCACCAAGACACTCATATTGATCACCAAGACTCTATGTTGCAATCATCTCCACAACCTCGTGTAGTGCACCCCAAACATTCCCTCAAGTGTAGACTTGTTGTCTCTTTGTTTATGTATACTTCCGCAAAATTAGCCCAAGATAAGCTCTCCCAACTCTGTCCACAAAATCCTCCTCGAGGCAACACAAGTCCTCCCAAGTGGAGAGACATGGCTCCTTGAGGGAGTTCTCCCTCTTCATATGCCTCAGAACCACATAGATATTATTTCCCTCCTTGTCTTCCAAATATATCCCTTCCTTGGTTATGCTCCCTTATTCTCTTATAGGTGTCCAAAGGTCACCATCATGAACCATCATGTCCTTTCAAGGTGTTGCACTCCTTCACAAACCCATGTTTCCAAACGAGTCAATGTTCCCCTTCGCAGACCAGGTCACCCAAATGAATCGTTGCACCCCTTTTCATACCGGATCTCCAAAACGAACCCGTACTCTCATCAGCCGTTGTGTCCCTTGGGACCGACATGCCCAACCTTGGTACACCCCAAATGCCAATGTGCCCCAATATATTGGTCATTTCATACTTAGGAAATCCCCTTAGCCCATTTTCATCCCCAAGGAATCTACTTTGGCAACTCGGGTGCAAGAGAAACCCCAATTTTGTTTTCTTGAGGACTTGGGTGAAGGTCTCTCTGCCCATCTACGCAAAGAATTTACATACTCCCCCACCTCAATTCATTTTCATTCCCGACAATACCAACAAAATATATTGTCTCCAAGTTGCTTCCCGAACTTGTGCCTCCACTACAACTAAATCTATTGGAAACCCCAAGTTTTGTGCCAACCGAAAACCCCAAATTCTTCCAAAATGGAAATCCCAAGTTTCCCTACAAAGTGGAAACCCAAGTTTCCACAAACCAAATTGTTATGCACCCAACTCTACACAATTTTTTGTTGAGTCAATGAAACCACTTCACCCAATTCCAAGGATGAAAGTCACCCAACTCTGTTTCACTCTCTCATTGTAATATTTCTTCCTTGTTGTTGTTTGGTTCTGCTGATGTTGTCATTGCTTTCCACAACTGACTAGTACACAGTTCACTTCAAAAATTTTCCTAATTTTTGAACTCCTTTGATCTTATTGTTGCACCCATACTTCAACCAACTCTATCATGTCTTTGCACAATGAATTTCCCCATGCCTTGGACTAATTGGGTAGCTATTCCAACCATCATTCCAAAATCATGAGAATGCACTTCTTCATGCCCAAACTTAGAATTTTTTGTTGCATCTTCATCACATTATCTAAGTCCAAAGACTAAGGCAAGTGTCCATCATTTCCTCACTACTTCTACCATTATTTGATCATCTCCAAGGAGATGATCCACAATGTCTAAGTGTTTAAATTTGAACCTATTGATGTGTCTTTACTCGTAACCTGGTCTATATAAGGTGTGCGCCCAAACCTACCTCTCCATCCCATTTTCAACCACAACTTTTTTGTATATCTTATGCACCATCAACCACACCAAAGATACTTCGTTTGGACCCCATACTTTGTTATTGGCTACTAACGAGTCACACTCCTACTCTAGTGCAATAGTTGTATACTTATATAATTTTTAACAACTTTAATACTTAGTCATATTTAAGCATACATCAATGAAGATGAAAATTCATGCGAACAACAATGAAACATAGAAGAGAACCATTGATCTAGTGCAGACAACATAAACCATGCCTAACAATCACTTTAAGTCTTTTTGATTGCGAAATAGTTACAATATGTGCATTATCGGCTCAATTTACAACTTCAACAGAGTCACATGACTCTCCTTACCTCACCAAGAAACTCATACACAGATTTGTCACCAAGACTCTATCACAACCGTCTCTGCAACCTCCTATGGTGCACCTTGGAAATTCCCTCCATAGGCTTGTTGTCTTTTTGTTTCCTCGGACTTCACAAATTGTAGTTTTTCCTATCAAATTCCTTGTAATGTCCCTAGCGCCCAGCTGAGCAACATTACATGAAGAAACTCATTAAATTATTAAGATTTATTGCTAGTCAAATTCATGTAGCTTACCAGTCGTAGATCACACATATATTTGACCATTTGAATGATATTATAGCTCTAATGTATCTAACAGTGTATATTAAACATGAATACAATCTTTCAATCAACAACAAACACACAACATTCATATAAACTATTTACACAATGGAATTTAACATAAAAATAGAACATAAACACTCATATGTTAATGATTAACCAATTGGTTGCAACCGAACGATGAAACTCTCAGTCATAGGAATTGTTGATCATTTTCTCTCATCAACAAGCCAACCCTAATCTAAGGCCATTAATCCACAAGGAGATCTGGCCCACTAGCTATCCACTCTCCACAGAGAGCAGCCCCAACCCCAAGTTCTAGTCTCACAATAGTTTCAAACCTCCATCTCTCTCTTTTCCCCACAGCCTACACCACCCAATGAATGTACACCCTTCACTTATCACAGTCCCTCGGGCTATACCATTCATTTATTAGGGCCACTAGTGCATTTTGTTGGACAAGAATCACTCAGTTGAGAACTCTAGGAACTCTCAGTTGTTTCATGTTTTCTCACAATAGTCTTCACAAGGCTGTGAGATATTTCCTCAATAGGAAATCACACCACATGCTTACAACCCGATTTATCGGCACACAAGGCTCTATCTTAGCATAAAAATATATCCAAACAATGGTTGTTTTCAAGTATACCATGGTTGGTCCTCTTTCCATCCCTCTTCCCTTCTCTGCTACCCAAAATTTGTATGTAAAAATTGTCCCCTCTTCTGCATACGAATTTCTTGTTCTTCCTTTCTTGGTTGAGTCACACTCTTCTCAAGGATGATTGTACCTTAGCCCATTCTCTCCAATAACTATGGGATGTGACCAATCACACACACCCTCTTACATGAGTTTAATTATTGGCCTCTCATACACTCAATCAACAAATAGAAGTTTATACACAGAGATAATAATTTCAAGAATGTGGGTTGGATTAATACCCATGAATAATTCCCCCTTTAAATCCTCTCTCTTGTAGAACCATATCCCCCCATCGTTATTCATCTCTTGAGAATTAAGAAATAAATAAGCATGTTTGGGAATGTAGTGTAGTTAGGGGGTAGTATCGGGTACCTAGGGAGGTACCCAAGGGAAATAAGAATAGATAGATGATTATGTACTTCTATGTAATGAAGGACATTATTAGTAAATAAGGCCTATTTAGTTGTGTTCACACTACTTCATATTACCCCATATTACCATCTAAGGTAAACTATAGAGATTTTTTTGAGAAAGGAGTCATCTGACAAAGTACTTCTCCATGTAGATCACCCATCGTGTTGGTACCAAAGAAAAATGATACATGGAGAATATTTGTGGATTTTGGGGCATGGAAAAAAATTACAGTGAAGAACTGTTACCCTCTTCCTTGTATTGATGATTTGTCGGATCAATTGAAAAATGAAACTTATTTCACTAAGTTAGACTTAAGAAGTGGTTATTACAAATGAGTATTTTTTAATATGATATTTGGAAAACTACTTTTAAAACAAAACAATATTTATTTGAATGGTTGGTTATGCCCTTTGGGATTTATAATGCTCTTGCTATTTTCATGTAGGTTATGAATGATGTAATTAGGCCATTCATAGATGATTTTGTAATAGTATACTTAGATGATATATTGATTTTCAGTAAAAGTTGGGAAGATCATATAAATGATGTTAGGAAAGTCTTAGATATTTTGAAAATGGAAAAATTGTACATGGAGATGTCAAAATGTGAATTTGGGAAAACATATTTAGTTTATATGGGCTATAGCGGGTAGTGAATTGAAAATTGACCCCTCTGAAGTTAAATCCATTATGAAGTGGCCTAAGACTAGTAATATAATAGAAGTTAGGATCTTACTAAGGGCAGTTTAGTATCGAAGGAAGTTCAATGCTAAGTTTTATTTTATTGCATCTCCTTTACATGACTTTATAAGTACTAAGCGAGTCTTTCATTGGGGAGGTAAACAAAAAAAAATTTGAGACCTTGAAAGAAAATATCAATTAATCCCAAATTCTAGGATTACGATATGTACAACAACCATTTGATATTAAGACCGATGGAAATGATTTTCCATGCAGTGTTAATTCAAATAAGGAAACCCATTTGTTACCATTCTGATACCTTCACTGGTGTGGTAAGAAATTATCCTACTTATCACAAAGAATTGTATTATTTGGTTCAAAGTGTGAAGAAGTGGAAATGCTATTGGATGGGAAAAGAGACAATCATCCATATGGATCATCAGCCTTGATAGTATCTCCAATCAAAAACCAAGCTACATAAGTCATGTCATTTTCAGTGGATGAGACTTTTACAACAATTACATTTAATGATCGAGTGTAAGAAAGGTATGAAAAATAAAGTTGTTGATAGATTATCTTGACCTCTTATTAATCCATACATTATTTTACAACATAGTTCATTAGATCATGAAATTTACAATGAACAATATGATAGAGATGAAGATTGTAAGGATTTTTATGAAACACTAATCCATGGTACTAAAGTGGAAGAATTCGATTATCATGTACATGACAAGTTATTATATCATCTTGGTAAATTGTGTATTCCATGGGGTTAAAGAGTGCATGTAATAAAAGAAACATATACTTCTCTTATTTCTGGCCATTTTGGTATAGGAAAAACAATAACTCAGTTACAATGCTATTATTATTCGCCTTGAATGTATGAAATTGTGTCCAAATATGTAAAATGATGTGTGACATGTGACACTAACAAACCAAGTAATAGGAAATTGGGTTTTTATATGCCACTTCATGTACCTTCTCATCCATCAGAAAGTTTGTCTATGGATTTTGTAGGGGATTAGCCTATGTCCAAGAAAGGTCATGATTATCTATATGTTGTTATGGACAAATTTAGCAAAATGTACATGTTTTGGTGCCTTGTAAGAAACAAGTGAGAGGATAAGGGAATGCACATTTGTTCTTCCAACATGTTTGGGTTCATTTTGGTTTACCCAGACCCATTATATCTGATTGAGACTCCTTCTTTCTTGGGTAATTTCAGTCAACTTTGTTTAAGTTAATGTACATCAAGCTTCAAAAGAGCATTGTTTTCCATGCATAGACCAATGGAAAAATAGAAGTGGTCAATAGAATAATGGTACACTTACACTGAGGATATTGTAACGAGCATCCTAAGTTTTGGGATGAAAAGTTATATTATGTACAACATGCCCATAATTGTGCCATACATGCTTGTACATAGAGGTCTCCTTTTAAGACATGTTTTGGATATTTTTCGAAGTCTCCCATGGACTTCACTCTTGAAAAATATTTAGTAGTGGATGGGTGTAATTATGTATACAAAGGAAAGAAGTTCATCCAGAAGATCCAATTGGTTCATCAATCCATATGTGAACAATTGGAAAATATCCAAGCCAACTATAAGGCTAGGCCCAGAAAGCATCATCTTGATCATCACTTCCAATTTGGTGATCAACTTTGGTTACAAATTAAAAAATAATTCTTTAAAGGTGAAGGTAAAAATCTCAAGCCAATCAAGTATTGCCCATTTAAAATTTTGGAAAATATTGGTGACAGTGATTTTAGGTTGGATTTACCTCCATATATGAAAATGTATTTTGTGTTTAAAGTTGAAAACTTGAAACTATATGAGCCTCCCATGATCACAGATCAAGGTGAGAATATTAAAGTTCCTTCTATTGAATATTTTTCTCCTGAATATCTTGACAAGTTTTGGGAAGATGTTATTCTTGATAAAAAAATGAGGAATTTGTGAAGAGGTGACTGATCCGGATTTATGAGAGGAACGAAATGGAAGAAGAGACATTATGATTAAATACATGGAAATATTTCCAGAAACATAGAACTACATTAATACATGAATTCTATTAATGAAAGAATTGTAGAGAGACTGTAAAAATACAGAGTGAAAGACTCACTAGAATGGTGGAAACTTATCTTTGACAAGAGATGTGATGGATACACTTATTTGCAAGAATATGAGTGCAATGAGGCTCTAAAGGCCTTTTTATAATAAAAATGAATTCCAAAAACCTTACCCTAGGAGATGAAGCGCCAAAAGTCATGTGGGCCCCGTTGGGGTAAGTTAGTACATCAACTTCATGGAGTTGTAAATTTTTCATATGATCTTCATTTTAGGCATGTGATATCTTTTAACTATACATTATCTCTTCAAACACTAACTTCGTCTACAGTGGGACTGTGGAAAGCCCAAAAACCATCATTTAGGGCTTGAAAATAGCCTTGAAAGTACATAAATATGTATTGAGATGAAAACTACCAAAATAGGCTAGTTGGACAAGATGGGAGACCACCAATATCCACCTTGATGATGTGTAGGGCTTCAAGACAGCCTCATAAGTGTAGAACCCATAATTACAAAGAAATGACCCCATTACAGAAAAATGTGTTGAACTAACAACTGTCAAGATGAGTCAGTTGGAATTTGGAATAGGTGGGTGGCCACCAATATCCACCTGGATCATTCCTCCCCCCTGAGGAAGCAATGGTGTCCATTGCATTGAGTGCCAGGGGAAGAGGGTAAAGATTTTGTTGAATCTAAATCTTGGTGAGTTGTGTGCCTTCTTAGAGAAGTTGCATTGCTTGGTCTGTGGAAGGTTGTCATGAACCTGTTGCTAGCAGGGTTGAATTTGTTCCACCAACCTATTGTGTCTGGGCTTGACGACGCATTGTGTAGGCACCATCATAGGTGAAGAAACAATATTTTTTTCTCTTTTTCAATATGATTCTACTGGATAGAAGGTGTTGAGGCTACAATGGTTTTAGTGGCCTTCTATGCATCCTTTGAACAATCTGTGAAGAGGATGAATTTTTCAGTATGAGAGATTACCTCGCAACATTGTTTTGGTGGAACAATAGTTAGAACTACCTATGGTATCCTATAGAGATGACCCGTCAGAGTAATAATGGCACTATGGGGTCAAGAAAAATAAACAACATGATGTTTCCACATATATGGTTGGCCGAAAACAACATCACAAACATCAATAGAGGAAACATCACACATTACCTCATCCTTGAAGGGTTGGATTCCATAGGACATGAAAGACTATTGGATGACACAAATATCTCATCCTTAGTGAAGTAACCCGATGTTATATGGCTGTAGGTGTGGTGTTGTCAACAACCCCAACTGTTTGATGACCTAAACTAAGATCACGCTCTTCTGGCATGAGACAATATCAACAATTTAATGCAATGGGGCCCCCTTCACCCACATCTGTGAGTGGAAGAGGCACTCCCCATCTTCAGGATCTACTGGTTCTTTTGGTTGAATTGTTGCAGTCATGACAATAACAATGGGCTCTGCGTCAATGGGCTCTGCGTCAATGATCTGTCTTTTTTTATTATTTTTTGGATTAGATTCTGAATTAGGGTTTGACTCCTTGTCTTTGATCTCAGCCACCAATGACTGTTTCGAGCAACATTCATTAGTGTTGTGCCAAGAAATTAATGGAAGTCATACCACTTCCCAGTGTCATTCTTTGTCTTTCCTTTACCCTTTTTTTCCTATGTCTTGGGTTGACTATCGGGAGGCTGTTGGTTAGGGTTTTATTTATCATGCTTTGGTTGTTGGATATTTGTAGACCCGAACTCGCATTCTTTATTGTGCCTAAAATTCTGCTCAATTTTGACAGCATATCGATAGACAACTCCCAATGATGAGATGTTTAGGAAATCCATTTTGGTTTGGATGTACCTATGCAAAGCCCCACGATATTTCAGAACCAGATGTCTCTCAGAGTCTTTGATACCCATCTTTGTGCACAAGGTATGGAAAGTATTTGTGAACTTCGGCATTGTTTGGCTCTTCTCTTGTCGCAGTGTTTTCCATCTCATGTATTGGTATTCATAGTTATCAACATGGTAATATTGTTCCTTGATAACATCCACAAAAAAATCCCAAGTGGGACCGGCCCCGTATATTCCAAATTCCTCTATGGAATTTTCCTCCCAGTAAGTTTCCCACCAATGTTTGACATGGGGGAGATCCCTAAGGAGTGTGAAGGTGAAAGTTTCCCTGTCAGAAAAATTGTGAAAAAAGAGATAACCTTCTAGTAGATTTAGCCATTTTTCTTGGGCATCCGCATCTATATGAACTTCAAATACAGGAATATCAAAGCTAACTTGTACCTTGAAGGGAGAGGTTCCTCCAAAATGGTCGCTTGATGAATATGCACTTGATTCTATTGGAAAACGTTGAAGGATGTGGGAAAAATTCTCCATCATTTCATTCCTTTGTCGCATGAAAACTTTCTCAAGCAACAGGTTAATAGAATCTTATGCTCCATCATTTTTATTTTCTTCCACCATGGAGGGTTTATTGGTCATGTGAGAGTGATTGTCCTTATGAGAAACAAGCTTGAGACCCATCTTTCTATACTCGAAATTCATTGGGGACATGCACTAAAAAACGATCAAGAGTAGCCTTCTATGATACCACTGATCCAGATTTATGAGAGGAATGAAATGGAAGCAATGATATTGCAATGAAACACACATAAGTATTTCTAGAAACAAAGAGATACAGTAATACACGAATTCTATTCATGAAATAAATGTAGAGAGACTGTAAAAATACAGAGTGAAAGACTCGTTACAATGGTGGCAGCTTATCTCTGAGAAGAGATGTGGCGACTATTCTCATTCACAAGAAGATGAGTACAATGAGGCTCTAAAGGCCTTTTTATAATAAACATGAAATCCAAAACCTTGGACATCCAAAAACCTAACCCTAAAAGATGAAGTGCCAAAAGTCATGTGGGCCCTGTTGGTGTAAGTTAGTACATCAACTTCTCGGGGTCGTAAATTTTGCATATGATCTCCATTTTAGGCATGTGATAGCCTGTTGGAAAGGTATTTTAGAGAAATACACATTATAGTAGAAAAATCTATCTTCGTCGATATTTTGACTATGGCAAGCCCAAAAACCGTCGTTTAGAGACTCAAAACAACCCCAAAAGTACAAAAAGATGTACTGAGATGAAAACTACCAAAATAGGCCAGTTGGACTAAATCAGAGGCCACCAATATCCACTTGGATGTTGCGTAGGGCTTCAATACAGCCGCAGAAGTGCAGAATCCATAATTACAAATAAATGTCCCCGTTACAGAGAAATGTAATGAACTGAAAACTGTCAAGATGAGCCAGTTGGAATTTGGAACAAGTGGGTGGCCACCAATATCCACCTAGATCAATGATGTAGAGTACTTTCATGTGGGACTAAAAGAAATGCATCCAAGAAAATAATTATGGATGGAAATAGAAAAAGTGAGGGAGTTGTACCCTCACTTATTTTCTAAATGAAACCAAATTTTTGGTGGTCCTAAATCTTTTTAGTGGGGAGGAGTGATCTAGAAGGATCCCCCCCAACCAATATGTTTCCCAAATCTTGTGAAAAAAAAAATCAAGCCAAAGAAGATGATGTGTGATCAAGAAAGTGAGGGATCACATTAATACCATCATCAATTGGCTATTTCTAGGTTCTGTTGAATTGATTCTTGAAATCCAAATACCTTTGAGGTTATCCATGCCACATTTTTCCATCTATAGTCATTGAGGAGAAGGAATGATATTCACATGCTCTCTCTCTCTCTCTCTCTCTCTCTCTCTCTC
>JASDQU010273617.1:7101-20726 GCA_032191745.1 Picea mariana
TATACTTTTTATTTATTTATTTTGGAAAGATAAATTTTCCATATCATCTCACGTATAATGTGTTCAGATTGAGGATGTTAGTACCTTGTCAGTGCTTCATGGGTATCCACCCTCCTCTCCTATATTTTGAATGAAGGATGATATTAACAGTCAACAGCAATATCGGTTGGTAATTCTGTAGGGATTTGTAACATCCTGCTCTTGCGCGCACTGAGCGAACTTATTCTTTGAGGACACCTGCTTGCAAGTGATCCGGGTTATTATACTATTGGTTATTTCGATTATGATTACGAGATATGATGGATTTGATGATATGTTATTTTGTTGTATTTACATAGACATGTGCTATTGACTAGGTTCTCCTGAGTGTGCAGGACTTTGGACCTCGAGGATGCAGAGGCATCGATGAAACCCCTTCGACTCTGGATCGAGTCAGGGAGTGGACTATTGGGTTTGAATATTGTTGATGTGACATATGTACATATGATTAGATGTTATGATGATTGATTATTATTGCTGACATGATTCGTTGATGGATGCAGGTTGATGATAGCTTACCGACCAAAATCACATATGGAGTAGAGGGGTCAAGCACAACAACCAGAGACATTGAGGGAGAGGTGTGGCACGATCCCTACCACAGCCTACTAGCACTCCCATCGTGGCTCGAATTGTAGGTTAACGATTACTTAGTTCAAGAAGACCCACGATGTCGTGAGGGAAGACTGTGACAGTCACTCACAATGATTCTAAGGGGCGCGCAATAAGGCAGGGGCCTTATTCCTTAGAGGCCCTTAGTCTCCCACAAGATCACCTGGTGAAGTATTGACTCCAGGGGTTTGACGTCTACCAAAGCCAATCAAGAGGTGAGTGGCACCCTTGGAGCACGTAGTGCGTCCGAAAGTACACGTTGCGCAAGGAAAACGAAAAGAGGTGAGTGGCACCCTTGGAGAACGTAGTGCATCTTGAAGGGTACGTCACGATTTTAACTGGTAAGTGAATAAACCTAGTCGGCCTTAAAATGAATGATGTGATAAGTAAGGTTTTAAAAAAATATTCCCTAATAAAAAAATGTCGCCCAGCCTAGTGAAATTAAAACCTAGGTCTAAGTAGAAATTGTGGTCAAAAAAATAAATAAATAAATAAACATGTAAGAAATTCAAATTTATATATTAAAGTCAAAATTATATTGGAGGATTAAATTTTTAAAAAGGGGTAGTGGTTGTTTTCATCTACATTTGCTAATTTAATTTTTAGTTAAAAAGAAAAGAGGATAAATGGTTGTTTTTTTTATCTACAGTTGCTAAATTAATTTTTAATTAAAAAGGAAAAGGGTAAATGGTTGTTTTTATCTACACTTGCTAAATTAATTTTTAATTAAAAAGGAAAAAGGGTAAATGGTTGTTTTATCTACACTTGCTAAATTGATTTTTAGTTAAAAAGGAAAAAGGGGGAAACTTAAAAGAAATAGGAAACTTAAAGAAAAGGGGAAACGTAAAGAAAAAGTTGAGTGTCTAACTTAGTAAGGAATCTTGCCTTTGGAACTTTCTAATTATGAACTCAACTAGGAGTTAAGTAAGGCGTAAGTCATTTAAGAAATGTAAGAGAATTTCGGGACACCGAGGAGCGTTTTTAGGAATGCTCTTAGGTGGATGAGGGAAATAGGAATATTTAATTAATTAATAAAATTGATTTTCTGGTGCAACTAGGGGAATTGGGTGACATGTGTACAGGGGAGGTTTTTCGAAATTAATTAAATGAGAAAAGAATTTAATGAGAATTTGGGAAATTGATTACTTGAAAACTCTATAAAAAGGATGGAGGAGGAGGAGTATGGATCTCATCTTTTTGCGTAACGTTACGCTGCTGAAATTTTATCTTGACTGAACTTTCTCTTGTGGGAGTTGGGATACCCATCTCAGGTAACGAGTGGTAGCTCAACCTTATGAGGCAAGTTGGGTGCTAGCATTCTCTGGTAATGTGTGCATGGCCCCTTTGCAGCTCAGGGGGCTCAGGGGGAAGAAGAGTACCCCTAGCATTGCCTCGGAGGTATCGATGAGGTCACATCGAACGGGAAGCGGGAGCTAGATGGAGTGTGCACGGGACAACAACTTCGGATAATTCATGTTTGACTAAGGTACGCCTGTTAAAATTGTTACTTGCAATGAAATTTAATTTACACATGTTATTTTTTTGTGCTCGATTGAATATTTCATTTCCATGAGTTTTCTTCCACTTGCTTTCCTACCTACGATATTTGTAATCCCCTTGCTCATTGTATTCTGAATTGATTTCCCATGGTGAACCCAACCTCTAATTGCAATGACTTCTCTACGTTTGTTTTTATTGATTAATAAGAAGAAAAATTGAGTTTTTATCTTATGTCCCTTATCCTTAAGTTATTAGTTCATGCCTGAGAAGTCGTCCAGGAGCCAAATCGACGGTCATCACTCCGGTGTTTAAAGACTTATAGATTTAAATGCCCTGCTTTCCTATGCATGGATAATAAGTGAAGGATAAATTTTTGCCCAGCTATTTATCCCTTACTTATCTCTGCATTTGATTGATTCATTGTCGATTGATTAGTCTTTGCGCCTTCTTGTGAATGAGTATCTCTGTGTTTTGATTGATTCGTCTATGAATGGTTAACCTTTGATCTCGGCGTTTTCTTTTATGCAAATCTCTGCATCCTCCCCAAAAATTTTACCCATCGATTCTCTTTTTATAGACAACTTTCACACCACGTTTGTTTGGCATTTTACACAACCTTCCACCAGTTTTTACACAACATTCTGGTTTGGATTTTACTGTTCCTTAGTTTTGGATCCTTATGGTTAATACGCAGAGATCCATTCTTGTAGAGTTTTATTTTCACTTTTAAATGTATTTACACAACGCCTTTGTTGGGCAGAGAGTTATTTGTGTAAAGTTTCAAATTTTTCCCTTCTAAATATAATTACTCAGCGAATTTGATTAACATCAATTTTATTTTTGGACGGTTTTCTTGGCATGTGACACAACACTCACCCCACGATTTTCTGGGCATTTACACAATGGTTACACCATGATTTTCGTGGCACATTACCCAACATTCACACCACTAATTTCGTGGCACATTACCCAGCATTCACACCACTAATTTTGTGGCACATTACTCAACATTCACACTAAGATTTTTCGTGGCACATCACACAACATTCACATTATGATTTTCGTGGCATTTACACAACGATATCTCATCTATGAATGTTAGTACATGGAAATATATTTACCAGCAAATTTCATTATTGATATACCTGTGTTTTTAATGTTGTTGACAACGAATAGCAATGGACAGAAATATTATTTTGGACAGAGATATCATTGTTGACTTAGATTCATTAATGGTCAGTAATCTTGATTGTATGACAACATTTTGATATGTTTGCGTTTTTTATAAGTCTACGATTTCGTTATGTATTAATGGATGGCATTTTTGAGATGTATCAATGGATAGCGATTTTGTTATGTATTAATCGACAACCATATCATATGGTTGATAGACAAGATCATCATGTATTTAATGTGCAACATTATCATGTACTTAACTGACAGCGATATATATATTGCACAGCGATATCACACTAACCAACGTTATTATTTTAAACGGTGATATCATAAAACACAACGCATATTTTCGCTCAACAATATCATTATTAGATGTCAGTATTTAATAGACAGCGTTTTTAATATATGTAGGGCAACGATTTTATATATAATAAACAATGATTTACAATATGATATAATAGACAACAATTTTTATAATATAATAAGACAACAATTTTATAATATATAATAGACAGCGATTACAATTGATAATCTAACAACGATTCCATAAATTTTAATTATGATACAGCGATATCATACATATTATTTAGACAACATATATTTAGAATGCGTATAAATGCTAGACAGCGTATTAGTGCTAGGCAACATATATTTAGACTATGTTTTCATCCAATTTATCATATAGACAACGTGTTTATCATAGACAGCGAATACTTCATCATACTTCATGGCTGCATTTTGATGAATGCATTTGATTGCATCTGTATGACTGCGTTTTGATGACTACATTTGTATGACTGCGTTTGATTGCATTTGTATGACTGTGTTTTGATTGCATTGAATAGCAATTTAATATTGCATGAATGCAATTTGTTTGCAATTGAATCACGTTGATTGATTATCATATGAGTTGTGATACCATTTATTATTGATAATGATTTAGCATTTATTTTATTATATAGATCACATAGATAGCAACCTTATATGTGTTCCTTTAGATAGCGAATTATATTGTTAAAGGTCCGTGATATTTTGTTTCCGTTTAAAAGATAGTGAATTCAGTTTTAAAAGACATGTTTTATATTGTTTTAAAAGACATGTTTCATAATTGTTTCATTTTGACACATAGTAAATACATCCTTAGGAAAATGCTTATCAGATATCTGGAATTGGAAAATAGTTACAATGAACTATTTGTTTTGACAATAATTATTTTTAATGTGTACATATTGATGTATGTTTGCATAGAATTTGTTGCACCAAGAAGTTATTATGATGTATGATTGTTATAGTAGTCATATTTCCCTTGTGTCTTGTTGGCTTGCCGAGTGGGTGCTTGGGTAGAGTCTTCATGTTTGACAGTCAATTCGATCTCTTAGCGCGTTGGATTTTTCTTGGGATATTGGTCTAGATATGTTATGTAGTGCCTTGGTGATTGTCACGCCTATCGCCTTGTGACAGTATGATTCCTTATGCGGGGATCATTGCGTGCCCTAATGGATAGACGCGAATGATAACCGGGCCGGAGTCTTGTGCTTCCTAATGTGGGCGTATTGTTCATTGTAACAGGTGTTGGTACTTGTTTTTGTAATGCCTTAATGTGTTTGGTTTTGCGCACCATAGAGGTTTCTAGTTACTAGTCATCGAAGCCACTATGTCGAGTTGTTGATGTCGTCATTTAGCTTGTAGGCGTTGTCTTGCTTGTGTCGGGTGGGTAGTCGTTTTTATCTGTCTATTGATTATCCCATGTTTTGTACAGTTGCACGATGTGCCAGTGTGTTGAGTCATTGTTTTCTATTGCCTGATCTGCATGCGTTGTGTTCGTCGTCAAGTTGTGTTGTTTAATTGTTGTCATCGATTGTCTTCCTGCTTAAATAAAACAAAACAAAAAATTGCTTTGCGTCGCGTCGCATGTAGTCGTAACGATGGGGTTGTTACAGGATTGATGGGAATGGATCCCACAACCTCTTTGAGTATTATGTCTTGGTGAAAAGAGTTTATATTGAGGATGCTAGTAATTTGTCAATGGTTCATAGATTTCCTCCCTCTTCTCCAATTTTTTGAATGAAGGACAATATCAATAGTCAATTGTAATAGCAACTGGTAACTCCAAAGGACTCGATGGGAATCTCTTTGAGTATTACGTCTTATAAAAAAGGGTTGAACCAAGTGACTAATTCCTTGGTCGAGTTAAAATATCAATCTTTCTCTCTGTGTATGTTCAAAAAAAGCTTTGCAAGATTTCTCTTCTTTCTCTAAATATTCTTATGGAGAGAGTCTCAAGAGTCTCAACTGTGAACCACAATAACCACTAATAAATTTGTAAGATTCAAGTGGACTCAAACCAACATTAAACTAAATAAAAAGCTTTACTATAAACTCAACCTTAAAACAATTTATTTATTCAAACAATTCAATTAATCCACCTATTAACCTAAATATTCAAATATATATATACACTTTATAAAATAATACTTATTTACAACATACATAATCTGACTTTTTAAAACGTAAAGAAGATTCACTATATTCACTTAGTGTGAGAAAGGTAGATTCATTACTTTATGATTTATAATTACGTCGAAGGATTTCTTTAAAGGGAGGTTCCTCTTGAACCTTTCATCATCTATCCACAACTTATTAACCAATGCCACGTGTCCATACGAATCAAAACATATCGGCAGCTTAGTAACAAAACCGAGCATCTAGGGAATCATGATTGTCTGGGAAATAAAACCAGTGAGCGTTCGCGTGTGGGAAGATAATGACTATCTGTCCTCTTTCTCTTTTAGAAAGAGTCATACACTTGCTAAGATGGCAGCACCGCCATCCTTCCTTCTGTTGCTTTCCCGGAGTTAGCCACTTGCTAAGATGGAAGCACCTCCATCCTTCCTTCGTCTATCGTAGAAGGCAGAGGCTCTACCTATTCTTGCTCCATCAAGCCCTACTCAACACACATACCCTACGCCCGGGCCCCGAGCCATTAAGTCCAGCCGAGGAGAACGATCTAATTTCAACAGAGCAAAGGTTGTTTCATCTCTGTTGAGCTTGCAAGGTCGTTTCACCATTTTTGCAGAAACGTATTCGCAACACTAGCATCGTCATCCTCGTAGCTCAGTAGCCTTGCAGAAACGTATTTGCAGCATCGTCTCCCTCATGGTATCTGGCAGAAACGTATTCACCGCACTAGCACGATGAGGGAGGCAGCATCGTCTCCCTCATCGTCTCCCTCGTGATATCGTGAGGTAGGAGTTCAAATGCTGGTGAGAAGTAGAAGAAGCGGAATTACATCAAATTGAGAGTGGGTGGACAAAATGAGCAACTAAGAGAAATTTATTTCCATGTTAATTGCTTCTAAGATAACTGCTAGGGAGCCTTCTTCACCTACTTCAGCATCTTGCATCCCCCGACCCTTTCTCTCCCACCGAGCAATTCCATATTCGACCAATCACTGCCACTCTGTTGAGAATAACCAAACTCGTCCTTGGCCTCCGCCAACAGTAACCTAAACATTTGGGTTGCCTGCATGAAGAAACACCTACTGCAAAAAATTTCGTACACTGCCAGGTGCCCTAGTCAACAGTTCCTTCTGCTTCCATATTTCACCAATAGTTTTCCATTTTCCAGACTGCAATGTTTATTGTAATATTGATGTGTTAGTTCAGGTGGAATCCATCATTTTAATGGAAGATACTACTCGTCGTTTGTATAAGATGATGATGACATGTCACTTTTCTGTTTCCAAGCCTTAACATGTATGAATTAGTACTAATAATCTCATATTATCTTAACTATTTCTCAATCCAGAGCTAATCATAGTGCCAAATTATTAATTTTGCGACCAATACACAAATTTGAAACTTCAAAATATTGTATGTTTGACACAGTTCATGCACAATTCCGAAAAAAATTGTATGTCATGGATTTATGTAGGAAAATAACATAGTTTAATGAGGACTAAATTTGTCTATTGTCCAAGATTTCAACCATTCAACAACAAAACATACATCACAATCTTAGTTCTTATACTTTTGTGATTAGCATTATGGTGAGATTTCTTATGCCATGGATCTGGAATATTTGTCTTTCCATATATCACAATCTCAAGAAATGACTTTTACGATTACTTGGAATTAAGCATACATATCCTCCATGAATGACAGAAGCAACACCTTTTGGACTTGGGGAATTTTCCAAAGTAGAAAATTAAGCATAGATTCATTATTGGACTTTTTGGTATATGTTTGTGGCACGAATTGGCATGATGCTTTCCTTGTCTACTTAGAACTTGAAAAAATAAATCTTCTTAATTTCATAAGCAATCTTGGTCTGGTTAGAACTAGAAAAAATAAATCTTTTTAATTTCATAAGGGATCTTGTAATACCCCAAGGTCAAGTCCCTGTGAAATGTAATGATGCTTGTAGGCTGGTGAACCAAGTAATTATAAGTTGATAGGCTTATGTGTTTATTAGGCCGAAGAGCCTAGATGCTAAGGTCAGAGGGCCTGATTTTTGTATATGTAATTATGCATATTATTAATAAAATACATCGTTGTGTGTAGACTGACCACGAAGAAAGAGTTATGGGGGACTAAGCTCCATAGGGTAGGGAAAGGATTGGGGTTGAGTGGCTAGGAAAGAGGGGATAGGCTTGAGAGCTTAACCCAAGGGAATATTATAATGTATTCCTGAAAAGTACTAAATTTGGGAAAATAAACCCAATTATCCGAAGTTACTTTGAGGAGAGGAAAAAACTCCAAGTGGAGAGGAGCGTGCTCCTGGGGAGCCAAGTGTCACCCAAGATGCATGCAGATTTATGTGGGATGTTCCTCCTTTTCTGGGGGTTCACGAACCATTCTAGCCACCTTCCTGAGGAGTTCGCTCGAACCATTGCATCTCTCTCACGATTTTGCAAGATGACCATTCTCACCATTTACCTTGCTCGCTCTCAACACTCTAACTAGTCTGGCCATTTAGTTGTCCATGAGTTCAGCCTCAGCATGTTGGCCATCCCTTGTGCAATTCATGCACGCACTGAACAAGTATGTAGCCAGAGTCATTTCCTCCTTTGTGAACCTCTATAAATTGTTGAGTCGCCCCCTTCCCTTACTCGAATTTGGTGGTTTTGAATTGAAGAGGCGGGTTGTCAGGCCCGTGGTTGAAGAAGTAAGTTGTCAGGCCTGTGAGAAACTCTCTCCAGGTGAGAGAGTTTGTTGGGAAGTGATTTCTCCTAGAGGGAGTCCAGTACCAACTTCGGAGCTTTGAGAATTCCTGATTTGGCCTGTTGTTGAAGCCCTGGAAGGGAGGTGGAGTAGTCGATGGACTGTGGAATAGTGAAGGTGCATATTCTCGAGGTGGGACAGGCATGTGGGGAATGAGAGTCTGTGAGAAGTGGGTGTAAGTAGGCTCCTTGGAGAGAATCCTTCCAGTTGCACAGTGCAGTTTCTCATAGCCTCAACCTAGGTCTAGGATTCCTTTGACCTAGGTTGAGTTTAGTCCCAGCTCGGGGGTGACCCACTGCTGAGCGTGATGAGTAGCGTGGTCTAAGGTTGGGAGGTTTGTGGAAGGTCTGCACGTAGTTGGTGGTCATCTATTGAAAGATAAGTACCAAATATCTATGTTGATTATATATTGTGTAACTATACATGTGTTATAATTGATGAGTAATACCTGGATATATCGTATATGTTGTATGTGTAGGCTTACAGTTATTTCTGCATTGATTTGTGTATGGTTAGAATATGTCGTCTGTATGCATATGTTGTTTGTATGTTTTAATGATTATTTCCACATGAATAAGTGGCATGAACACAGTGTTGTATCTGTTAATTTTTGTTAGATATGCATGCATATAAATTCATAATTGGTATCAGAGCATAAAGGTTATTCGGTTGCATTGCTTGGCCTGTTGGTTTAAGGTCAGGGATGTCACAAATTGGTATCAGAGCTAAGAGAGATGTCCAAGGAGTGGTGTCTCCTGGCCCATTGGTGACTGGGGACTGTCATAGATCTCGGGTATGGAACTTGTTTACATTTCCCCCCTTCTATAAGTTTATGTACATATGTTTTTTGTTTTTTTTTAACTTAAAACTTGTTTACATTTGCCCCCTTCTATAAATTTGTGTACATATGTTTTTTTACTTAAAATTTGTCTTATTGTAATCCTTTCATGCTCTAAAAGAATTAGAAATACTCGAACTTTCTTTTGAGGGTAAAGATCGAGTAATATTTTCATGCTCTTATTGTAATCCTTTCAAGCTCTAAAGGAATTAGAAATATGCTCTAAAAGAATAAGAAATACTCGAACTTTCTTTTGAGGGTAAAGATCAATCCATACTAATCATTGATTTTGAGTTTATCGATGGTTTGATTAATATAAAAAGGTTTTGATATGTTAGGAATGGGATCCTATGCTTTGGAGTACTAATTAAAATTGAATCCTGCTTAGTCTTTTAATCATTCTATAAAGGTAATTTAAAAAACACTCTTAAAAAACATAAATTTATGAAGGACAACAAATATCATAAAATGTCAAAAGAAGAGTTAGATTTTTAAGAACCCGACAATATTCTCACTTCCAATGCTTGATTGGTCAATAAACATTGGCTCAACACCTAACCTCTCACATCTAATGACTAACATCATGTGCTCTTATCTATTATTTAATAAGATGTATCCTTTCATAGTGTACCTTCCACAAAATTAAATCCATTACATAGCTTACACCTAAATAAATATCTTACCACCGTATTGGTGTATGAACTATTTTATATGTCACTTAATGAAACCTTTCGAAATAAGCTTAGACACCTTGTCTTTGTGAAAATCCCCACTTGAATTCATGTGTTATGAGCATTGTTGATTCTTGTCAATATGATTGAATATGTTTAGATGTATTTACTATCATGGGGTATCATGGAGTTTAGCCATAACTTGTTAAAATGAGAGAGTGTAGGGTAAAGTGGGTTAATTATATAAAGGATAAAGTTAAGTTTGAGAAAAAACTTATAAATGAGGATTAATGTACATGTGTTATGTTGTATAACTTGTCATTTGATGTGATTAGGGGTGATGTGGATGTTGACATGTATATTTGAGGTTAATGTGTTGTTTATTATGAGGTTAAATGAAGTGAGTGTGATGGAGGATGTCTCTATGTATGTATTATTATGTGGTTTATTGTGTGAACTTTACCTATTAGTGTAGGTTAAACTCTCATATGAGTTTTCTTTAAAAGATAAGATTTTTTTGTTTGTTTAAATATAGTTGTTATGGAAGAATCAATGTACACAAAAAGTATATAAATAAGATAAGGTTCTAGAACAATATTTTTAAAATTCATATTTATCATATTAAAGGAAATTTGGAGTTAGAAATGAGTTGTCTAACATTTATTTAATTAAAATAAAATGTTTAATTCTAATAAGTAAAATTAAAGATGATGATGTGAGTAATAAAATGTTTAATTTTAGTAAGTGAAATTAAAGATGATGATGTGAGTCAAAATTCCTTTGGAGTGTTTATATTTAAATGTTATTTCCTAATTTAACAATGTTTACACATAGTTAAACCATTCTCAACCTAAACCATGTTATTTCCCTTTATCAACAAAGAGACTTAACACATCTTTCATAAGTCAAATTGGTTTAAGTGGATATACTAGAATACTTCATCTTTATTATTAAAATAGGTCATCACAGAGTTTCACAAGAATTGGTTTAAGTTGGTTTCGTCAAATTGGTTTAAGTTGGTTTCCATCTAGCAACAAAGGACTTGACACACGTTTCACAAGTCAAAGGACTTAATACAGTTTTCACAAGTCAAATTGATTTAAGTGGACTTTATCCTTTATTATTAAAATATTATTAATGTGAATTTATTTTAATATTGTATTTAATCTTCTTTAAAATATCATTAAATGTGGAACTTCAATATTCTAACTATTACTGAACTATATATATTATTATTGGAAATTTGAAAAACAAAATATCATCTTAAAATAAACCTATTCTATTTAAATTTTAAAATTTTGGATTTCGGGTAAAAAAAATCATTGTTTCATGTACATTTTCTATTCCTCTCCATGTAGGTTATAATGTATAATTTAATTTTCCATCCAATGAGTTTTCACATCAAATACTTGTAGCAAACTTGTGTGGAGATAAATAAAAATATCTAAAACAAATAATAAAAAACAAAAACACTTTTTATTTTTCAAAAGACATGACATACACCTCTTTTTAAATTTGAAGCATTTATATTTGGTCTCATAGTGTGACATTGTTACACCTCTATTGGGCACCATAGACCAAGATAGATGTAGAAGACCAAAATACACTATCAGATCAAGAATAATTTGCTCACAAAAAACTCGGTCATCAAAAGGACATCAAGGCCATGTTTTTCCTAAGAAAAAGAGTGGTCGGTTGCATCTTTCCCATAGGTTAGTCATGGTCGATTGAAGTTTTCCATTATAAAACTCGTAGCCACCCCTTAAAGCTTTGGAAAATAGAAAATCACAAGGAAAGCTAAAAAACAGTGAGTTGGAAAAATCCGAAATGTTCACATGAAAACTATTCTAGTACATGCATGTCATGTAATCTATCATTATCTCCTCAAGAATATATAAGTATGAGAACCAAAGGTAAGGGAAGAGAGTCTATATGTAATCATCCTTATGCTATCGAATTGTAGTGAGAATCCTTGGTCATGATTTTGATACTATTGTTGAGTGTTGGCATCAACATTAGTGTGGTTAGAGCTTAGGTGGGAACTATTAACCATTCACTTTGGTTATCTTGTTGTGATACAGTTCTAGATCATGCTTGTTTGATGGAGGTGAACTTTGGACTAAGGAGGAGGACTTTGGGTCTTGGAGCTAGGAGTACAATGATGAATCTCAAGTTAATCATTCATGTTGTAAATTTCATTTAATAAATATAAATCTATCTCCCCCCCTCCCCCCTCCCTGCAAAATCTCTATGTTTATGGATCTCTTTTGCATCTTTAATGATATTTTGTCGCTCTAATTAAGGTTGAGTTATAAGCATGTGCCTATTCTTTTTTAATCAAGCCTAACCATTGTTGGAATATAATCTTATTGCCAGATAAGTTTATTTATCTTTTTTACTTTAAATTGGTTCTTCTTCTTAACCATGCAGTTGACTGAACATAGACATATATATCATTGGATGGTATAGAGGGAAAGATTCTTCTCACAAGTTTTAGAACCCTTGAATGTTCTTGTAGTTGGGATAGATGTATATCTATTATGAGCAGTGAACACAATTGTTTATGAACCATGCAACAATTGTTGATCATGAATGATACCAAACAAAATATGTTCTATTACTTAACCATCTAATTTTAAACAATGTATTATTATTATTCACTTCGAAGTTTCCTTTCTCCTGATTTAGGAGTATGCTAGTTAATAATAAATATCCGAATATTTATTCATACTCGTCATTTTAATTATAATGATCCAATGACATATTTATGCATATTTCATGTCTGAAACTTTATTAATTTCATACCAACTTAAAATAATGTAACATCTTCAGCGAAGCTAAAAGGTGAAAACTTTCGTCGATATTAAAAATTATGAATCAAAATTTGAAAAATAATAGTTTTTAAATTTTGAGATTCCTGAAATCGATTCACAATCTCGAAATATCTTTAAACAATCGGTTCATTAATATCCATTGTCGTGACAATAATGTGTCCATTGAATAAAAAAGGTAGTAAAGGATATTCTTTGTTTTTTTAAAGAGAGAATGGTGAGAGATGTTTAAAAATTCCGAAGAGGAATGACTTCAATGAAGGGAGAGAAGATTATAACTTATGTAAGATTTTGGTTTTATTATTATTATTTTAAATTTAATGTAGATATGTTAGATGTGATTATATTATAATATTTAAAAATATATTTTTTAAATTATTAAATTTATATTTTTTTTAATTTTATTTTAATGTCTAAAAAATTATGAGAAGTATTTAAATCATTAAAATAATTTTGATGATTTTTTAGGTGTATTTTCCATCTTAAAAAACTTTCGAAATCAACAGCTAGCAAGATTTACAATTTTATTTTAATTTAATCCACATTTATTATAAAATTGTTAATTTATTGAAAGTCTTAATTGCATTGCATTATATTATTTTATTTGATAGGAATATTGATTATGTTTCATAGTTCCATTTCTCCTAATAATGTTTCTTCTTAACTGTATAATCTAATGGTGTCATATTGATCATTCTTTTTGTTGGGAAAACAGTGCTGAGTGTGAAAAAATTTG
>JASDQU010273620.1:0-15156 GCA_032191745.1 Picea mariana
AGAGAGAGAGAGAGAGAGAGAGAGAGAGAGAACGTGTGTGCATTCCTAAATCACGCATGCATTCTTTTCAATTCAATTTTTTTTTTGGAAAATGTGTTTCTCAGGAATACATGTGCGTTCCTAAGCACGTGCACCCTCTTGATCAAGAACATGTGTGTGTTCCTAAAAAATATGAGTTGGAAAGTGTGTGTGGTGGTTCGATGAGTACCAAGGCTATAATATTATGAACGCGTGCACATTTCTAAGAACGTGCACACATTCATGTGTACACACGTTCTTTTGCACCCCATTTCCACTCTTTTGTTCATCAACTTCGTGCGAGCACCCTTATCAAATATCTAATTATTTTCAACTTTTTATTATATAGATTATTACATCAAAAAACAATTCAAAGAAAAAATAACCAACCTTCTATCAATAGGTTTTTTGGGTTGTCTACTACAACACAAGTTTCATCACAAAATAAAGAAGAGCATAATTTTTATTTAAATGGAGACTCAGATATATTGGGGTATAATGAAGAATGTGTTGAATAATTCCAAGGGAAAGAACCTAGCACTCAAAACAAAATAAAATTGAAAGTAAAATGAGAGTTTTACAAGGAATGGAACACTTAGTATAAGTGGTTGAAAGAGACAAAACATGAAGGAAAAATAGTTCTGAAATATGTATACTATGAAATATATAAGGTGGACGGACCACGAGGAATTGGCATTAGTTTCTCTACCACACAACATGATTCACTAGTTATTCATGCCAATTCAAACATCCATAAATTTTCACAAGAGAAATGGATATATGGAAATGAAAGGAAAACGAAACCTATTGTACAACAAATATCATGCATTGATGATAGGAACAAGGAAAGAGTGATCATGACTATGGTTGTGCAATAATATTTACTCTTCTCAAAATTTGAATCCCTTTGCTTGTTTGAATTGTCCTTACAAACACCAAACATGCCAAAGAATGAAGACTACACATCATATACAAATCACATGGTTGTAAAATAATTCCTTTTTTCTCTCTCTAAGTATGTTGACGAGGTATAAACTACAAGAATGTTGGATATAACTTCTTTTCATTGATATTAGATGAAAATACATATTGTAGTTTAGAGAAACAACTTGTGGTTTATGCCACATTTCTAGACTCAAAAGGGTTGGGATCTCCAATTTCATGGGTTTAAAAGCTCATAAATGTTTGTGATGGAAGAGGGTAAATGACATATTTTGCAATCAATGTTTTAAAGGAAGCAAAGGGGCCTTTCCAATAAAATATTGATAGTAGTTTCCACATATGGTGCTTCATTAACGGGTTGACAATGAAAATGGATTTGTTTCTTTTAAAAAAAAGCATGTACCTAATATTATAGGTGTTCAATGCTTTTTTAATCATGAAGCTTTAGTTGCATTAGATGCTTCCAAAATAATATCTGAATTATTATTGTCGAGAAATTGACAAATAAGGTATGTTCTTAGATGCACAATTTTTTGTTGATAAATTGACAAATAAGGTGTATTCTTGGGTGCAAAATTCTACTAAAAGAAGTAGTCAACTTATTTCTCTATAGGAACTTATGCAACTTGAAACTCTTCAAGCTCTTTCAGTCTGCGGAGTTAGATGGATCTCAAGAGGACAAGTCATTAAAAGGCTTGTTGCATTGATGCCTCCTATATTGACTTCGTGGAAAAATTAGTGGAAGAGCTCATGGTGTGATAAGGAAAGGATATTTTCAATTCAGTTTTGCTTACATATGATTGTAGATGCAATGTGTGAACTAAACAAGTTGAATAAGAAATTCCGAGATGCGTATGTTGATGTTACCTCTTTAGGGAAACCATAGGTGTTACTATAAACATTTTAAAAATGTGGTTTTTAATAAGTGATACAATTGCAAATGACACATGTTACTTACTTAAATTTTTAGATGCCTCTAAATTTGGTTATCTAGAGATTCATGATAAAGAGGGACTTGTTCATAGACATGAATTGCGATTTTTATCAATTCCACATGCATATGGAGATTATGTTGATACACAAAAACAACCATGGAACCTTGCATTGATGGTTCACTAGAGAGTTGCAAGAAACTTGAAAAATAAAATGTTGAAGCTCTTGTAGAGAGTTTGAATGGAACAATCCTCGATCTTACTTTTTTCAACTTTGTAAGGTTTCTTATCCCTTGTAAATATTTACAAGATTTTTGTAGTAGAAAAGAAAATTCAAAGCGTCATCTTGACAATCATTTTCACCACTTACAACATACTTTATGTGAAAGGAAAGAAAACATAATATTATTTGATTTTGAAGCTTTTCTAATAGAGTTGCATGCATTTGTTGATATTCTTTGTGTTAATTGTGAGGGATCATCCGTGAAAGTTGCTAAGGATTGTTTTGTCTAGAGTTACATACAAATTTTCCAAACATGTCAAAGTTATGGTAGATGATACTTACTATTCTTACAAGTATAGTCACATTTGAAAGAGAATTTTCAAAAGAAAACATAATAAAGGATGTGCAAAGAACAGAAATATCATTGACTACAGTAGGTCCCTTGCTGAAAGTGTCACTAACAAGGCTTGAATCATCATTGGTTGAATGGGATAGGGTATATGAAATTTGGAAAGATGCTAGGAAAAGTAGAATCTTAAATATTTAAGAATTTTTCTTTTTAGTTTACGTTTGTAATGGTATCGTACTCCATATGATGTAGGACTCATCAAATATTTTGTATAAAATTTCCCAGTTTGATGATGTTATATTAAATGCAATTTCATAATAATTTTATGTTTTTTTAACACTATAATAATGTGTACCAAAATGAAGCGTGACACATGAAAATTTTATGGAAAATATCTACTTAATATTATGGTTATACATCAATTATGGATGACTATGTATTGAGGAGTACCATGCCCCTAAATATATGACTTCGGTATAAAAACATATAATATAGATTTTACCATTGCTCATACAAAGAATGAGATGGTTTGAAACTCAAATTTTTAATCTCTTGAAGGATTCCAAGTTATAGTGACTAACTTGACTAAATTGATATGCATCTGCAATTTTTATTACAGTGTAGGTTTACATGTGGACAAAAAATTGTCAATTTCTCTATCAAACACAACTTCCTAGTTTGACTCATTTCTACCCTTGTCCATTGCTTTCACTTGTTTCAGTCTAGCCAACCACTAGGTTAAGGATATTAGGAGATTCTTTTAGTGATAATTGTCATGCCTAACTTAATGGGGCCCCAAGAATTGGTTCTCTTTCATAATCTAAATTTTTTGAGTCACACCTTCCTCTTCCCCTTCCTAGTAGGTTCCTCCTACAAATGAGACCAATAGAAAGGGATTTTTCTCCGAAGTCATGACGATATAGGTCTTTGTCACACCTTTCTATAGATAAAATAATAGGATTTGTCAAAGATGTAGGTGTGGGTTGTTTTAGGATCTTACTAGGTTCTTCCCATTAATAGTGGTCCATATTTGAGTCTTTCTACCAAAAATGCTTCAATTTTTCCTCTTGGTAGTCTAAGTAAATTTTTCCTTTGAACATGACATCACCACATGTGCATGGTTAAAATATAGTCTATAGAGGAAGGAAACATGTTCGTAATCCTAGGGTTGTGTTTAGCTTCAATCTCCAATATCTAATACAATAGTCAAAAAGACTTTTGCATAGATTTTCATAAATGCAAATCTAGATGTAGGTATCGGAATTATTGTCACTAACTTCTAACTCTGGATGATGAAACAACCCAAAGTATTTCCAATGTCTTGTAGAGGTTGGTATCCCTAATAATTTAAGGGTATATTATGTAGTGTAACGCATATCAAAACCACTAATAAATATTTGGTATGTATATTGAAGCTAAGGTGCCATAGCTGCTTTAGAAAATGATACACATCTTCAATTAAAATTTTGTTCCTTTACTATTAACCTTTACTTTATCCTTTTCAAGAAAGAACTCCACAATCAATTTTTTTTAGCTAAATGGATAACCAATGTATATTTCAAGAAAAATCCACAACCCTCCTTTATCAAAATTAGATTCTTTTTCATTAATGGCCATAATTTCAACTTAGATTATATTCTTGAAAACCCTTCTTCTTATTATCCATTTGCAACAACCTTCAAGCTTAAGACAAAAAATAACTTCTCCAAACAAAAGGAGGGAGCAAATATCTTCTTAGGGGCTAGACCTACAATAATATCTTCACTTTTTTGTAGTTTTTCTAATGAAGAAGTGTTTCCTTAAAAGATGTTGACTTTCCTTTTGTCTTCTCATTTAAAAGGATAATGTTTTAAAGATTTATAAGAAGACGTTGTTCCATTCATGTAAAATCCATCATAGAGACGAAATAATAAATATAGGGTTGAGTTCTTATGTATGTTACAATTAATTAAAGTACAACCATATTTCATATGTTAGTACCAACAAGTATAGATAAAAAAAATTCCCACCTAAACCTAAATCTAAATCTTGGCCTTCATAATTACAACCTATAGAATTATTATAGAACTTGTAATTTTTAATGTAAGAACCCAATCTAGGTTGCATGGCCTTGCAATATTAATGAAGTCTCTCAATTATTCAACATAGTTTTCATTCTCCATGGCTAGTCTCCAAGACTCCTTATATTCCATCTCCATTGCCTCTTTCACAGTTCTAGGCTCATTAGTGCTAGAAGATAAAGAAAATATACATCTCGAATCATAAGGACTATAATTACACCTATATAGTTGCCTTCTTTGTCGAGTGACTTCCTTATCATTTGAGGTGGAGTTTCTTCCTCCTCATAAGATCCTTTATGAACTTCATGCTCAATTTTGGTTCAATTTTCTCAGTCTTTGGTGGTAGATGAACCGCTAACTTCTTCTCATTCTCTTCTGGTTGCACCACTGTGGGAGAAGGCTCAACTTCTCTAAAAATAACATTTCTTCTATACAAAAATTTTCCAGCAATGGTTTCCCAAATCTTGTACCCTTTCACACCAACAACATAGTCGATGAAGATACACTTCAGTGCCTTGCTATCCAACTTGATCTCTTCTCCTTAAGCACACGAGCATATTCCTTAGAACCAAAAATACGAATATGCTAAAGTGAGGGATTATTTTCCGTCCAGACCTCCATAGGGGTCTTATCAACAAGATTTGAAGTGAGAATCTTATTAATCAAGTAACATGCAGTAGCAACCGCTTCAATCCATAACTTCTTCTCTAGGAAAACTCCACTAAGTGTACTCCTATCTCTCTCCATCAACGTTCTATTCATTTGTTTAGCAACTCCATTCTGTTGAGGGGTATATGGAGTTGTATTATGTCTTTCAATGCCATTCTCCTTACAGAACTTATCAAACCTTGCAAAACAAAACTCACTTCCATTATCTATCCTCAACACCTTAATCTTCCTACCCGTCTTATTTTCCAAGAGATCATTAAACTCCTTAAACTAACTAAAAACATCATATTTAGTTCTAATAAAATATATCCATGTCCTTTTAGAATAGTCATAAATCAATGACACATAATAAAAATCCTTAGAGATTGAAGGAACTTTAACTAGACCAAATTCACCATAATGAATTAAGTCGACCAACAACCTAGAAGATTTGTGAGAACTAGAATAAAATTGAGCATGGTTATGTTTTCCATATATGCAATGTTCACAAAAATAAAATTGATCAAAAATACAATCATTCAATCCATCAACAAGATTTTTTTTTCAAGGCTCGTAGGCCCTTCTCACCTATATGTCCCAATGTTTGGTGCCATATAATTGTCTTCTCTATAAGTAACTTTCTTTCTAAAGCAAGATCTTTTCTAGGAGGTTTTGGCTGTGAAGATGTAGATCTTATAGATCTCTCCACTACATCAATCAAAGAACTATTATACTTAATAGTGCATGCATAAATATGGAACAAATTTCCCACATGAATATCCTTATCAAGTACCATATCTCCTCGCACTATCTTTCACCCTTTGACAGAGAAAACAACCTACACACCCACATCATTAAATGTGCTTATTGATAGTAGGTTTTGTGCTAAACCAAGAATGTGAAAAACTCCATTGATCCCCTTTACTCTACTATCATGGAATATAATCAAGACTCTTCCATGAACAACAATGTTAAGAGGAGAGTCATCACCAAGTTATACTATCCCACCAACATATTTCTCATACACTGAAAACAAATGTCGATGGGAATTCATATGGAAGGAAGCTCCATAGTCTATCAACCATGCACTCTGGCCTACCTGGGTTTCCAAAGATACAACAAAGGCCTCTCCACCATCCTTTTGAGAATATTTTTTAGACTCGTCATCATAATCATTTTTTTGCTTCTTATTCTTCTTCTTCTCTTCTTTGCAATCCCTTCTAAAATGCTCAACCTTGCCGTAGTTGCAACATTTTTCCTTGGTCTTGCTAGGAGACTTATGTCTCCCACATGATTTGGATCTACGATTTTCTCTCTTCTTTCCTTTCTCCTTTGATCTTCCACAAAAAACCAATGCCTCATTGGTGGATTCAAAGGTTTTCCACCTCATCTCCTATGAGAGTAAAGCAATGACTACCTCATCAAAAACCAATGCCTTTACAATGCTTCCAATGGCCATTACTAGTTTGTCCCATGACTTTGGAAACAAATGCAAAAGGGTCATACAATGATCCTCTTCATCCATATTCACTCCAACTAAGATCAACTAGGTCACAATAGTATTAAATGCATTCAGATGCTTAGCTACCGAATCACCATTACCCATTCTCAAGGAAAACAACTTTTTCCACATAAATAGTTTGGTAACCAAGGATTTAGCCAAATACAAGTCCCCCAACTTCTTCCAATAGATGTTATAATTTTTTCTTTAGAAACATTCAATAATAGATATCATTTTTGGGATTAACTGCGTAGATTAATTCATTAATATATGACCCATATCCATGAATATTTGTTACGAGGAAAATCTCTCTATGGCTAGGGTGAGCCACAATAGACGGAAATGACTGCAAAAATCAACTTTATCCCAACAATATGCTATATAAATCAATGTGCAAGGGAGATGAGAAAGAGGCCTACCTCGTCCAGATGTTCGATGATGTCCATTGTTGAGCACTTTGACCCAAAGCTATATATACCTGCAACAAGTTCTCAACAAACAAGCAAAAACAAGCATATGGTAGCAATATAAAAGGTTAAAACATTAGATAGCATAATCCATCAATATACATAACAAATACGCCCATGGATAATAATTCGTATATTTGCAAGACATCAATTGGATGGGAAGAGAGTTTTTCTATTAATAAATGATTAGCAGAAGTGAAAATATTACAGACTTCCGTGTCAGCATGGTTCGGAACCGAGAAACCAAGTTCCTTCCCTTCCAGCTGGGCCTCCACCACTTCAATCATCCACCAAAGGCAAGCTCATAGAAGGGAGACAATGAGGTTCTCCATCAATAAGGGAAAAGCTTGGGGGTTGAACACTATGTTCAGACTTAAAGGACAAAGGGATGCAGACTCAATATGAAGTAAATAATTTCTCCAGAGTAACTTTTCTCTCAAAGTTGAATTCTTTCCTCTTATTCCATAGCTCGGAATTGGCCTCTTTATAGACTTCAAAATGCAACTGAAGGGCCGAGTCAGAACGTTTCTAGTATGTGGAAGGCCAAGGATCAGAGATCTCCTGTCGTGACATGGAAACCCGACATTTAATTTTGATTTTCTGGCACAAATCCTGATGTGTGTGGGTTGTTGTGGAGCAGCCTGTGTATATGCTTGTTGTATAGGGTGCAAGATGCATACAAGTGGACAAAATTATATTTTTGTCCTTGAATTATAGTAATAGGGAAGACAAGTCTACATAGGGAAATGGAATAAGGCCCTCTCTGCAAGATTTCATAGGGTGAGGCAAATCTTGCTCTAACAATATTAGTCACAATGAACCAATAATTATGATGATTTGAATAGTCCACTTAGCACTCATTGCATCGGGTGATGCTCACATGGGTGAATAAGTGGGATTGAAACCAACGAAATGAACCACATAACATCAATCATCACTTCCTCTACTCCACCTCACCAAACATTAATGACTTACTCTACCCAATTAATCCAAAAAATGATATCTAATATGTCACACTCTGAAAGCCCCTCAATACTTAGCATTCAATAATATTGAATCAGCTAAACATAGCATGATAAGGCTTCTTTCCTTTCTCTCCAACACCACCCATACTTCATCTATCATACCAATGGGTTTGGTTCTAGACACTGCAACCCATAAATCTTGATCTACAAGAATATCTTCCATCTTGAGCTTCCATAGCTCAAAGTTAGTGCCATTAAACTTCTCCATTTCTAATTTGGATGTGCTCTCCATTTCCCTGCAACAATATTTCCTTCTATGTAAGCCCCCACTCAAACAAATATTATATTAAAAAACCTTGTCCCTAACACCTTGGAACCGAGGTGATCAGACTCTAATACCAAATGAAAGGAAGCATAGGTTTAGAATACACTTCCTAAACTAATCTTTGAGAGAAGAATGTGCAAAAACTAAAATCAAACATAATGTTGCAAACACAATAAATGAACAAAAGGCCATTAACACCCTGATATCTTGGAGAAATCTCTCCTGGGAGAAAAATCTCACACTCTAAAGCACACTCAATGTATATTAAACAACTAAAAGGTTACAATATAGAGTCTCTATGCTCTTAACAAGAGTGTTCAGTAGTAGCATAATCCTGGAGAAAATTTGGAAACATAACAATAAGCTAACATGTAGCCTCTGTTATTTACTCCACCCGAGCACTCAATATATAAGCATAGTAAAACCATAAACTATTTATGGTTTACCATTTCTACATATTGGAAACCACTGGAATAGGTTATTCCCCGCCATTGCTTTTCAAGTATGCCCTTCTATTGCTCTACTCCACTACAACAATGCATTATTCTCTGCTCAATACTGCAATTATTCTTTACTCAACACTGCATTATTCTCTATTGGGCACTATAATTATTCTCTTCTCAACACTGCAATTATTCTCTTCCCAAAACTACAAGGTGTATGACTCACCTACTCCAACAACCCATGGAATTAATTCATTAGCTTCTTCATTATTTATATTATGGTTCCATTGGCCTTCTCATTCTTTCTAATATGATAGTTATGTACAATTCATGGGTTGGGCCATACACAATGAAGCAACCAAGTAACTTTTTAGTGAACAATTTCGTTTTAAACTTTCATTATAGGCATCACTACAATGATTCAAGTATGCATTCAAGGAAATAGTTTACAAGCTATTACATGAAAAAATTCAAGAAAAAATACTAACATTTAAATCAATTAGCCTAGATCCATCTTAACGCCAACTCTATCAAGCACCAAGAGGGATTCAATCCCTTGAATCTATGCAAACCTTTTTTTAAACATTAAGATGAATATAAGATAGTTGCAATTATCACAATGCCATGCCAAAATTATATTCACATTATATTTTCTCATATTTTTAGGTATTCTATTTAATGTGTTTTCTCTCTCACACACATATATATCATTAGTGAAATCAATATATCAAATAATTTTTATTTACAATATCTTGTTTACATCATATCATTGTTGAAATCAATATATCAAATCATTTTACAATATATCATTCTCAAAATCAATGTATTTGAATACTTTACACTTTTGTTAAAATAAAATCCTTATTAAAGTGACTTTTAATGGCTTAAAATGCTAGACTATGAGTTGAATACTACTACTTCATTACTTAGAGAATTTGTAAATATAGTTTACTTAGAAATTTTAATTACATGGTCTACTTGAAATTGCTATATGTATAAATTGGAGCAATGATCAAGTCTATCCCAAAATTTTGTTGTTATAAAATTCATAAAACCTAGTAGTTACAGAAATACACAATAGCTATAAGATTTGTTAGACCCATTCAAACATACAATATAACTTCTATTAAATTTTTATACATACAATCATACTTTGGAAATGGCATATAAACCTTAAGCTCATACAAAATTCTTCCCAAAATCAAATTTGATAAAAGTCTATAGTTTTTTATACTTCACACATTTTATTGTTAATATAATTCTATAGTGAGCCTAATGGTTAAGAACATGTGTTTCCTCCTAAGAAGTCACAAGTTCAAATCCAGAGGGGGTAGGTTATGTATACCTCTGTAGACTTTACCAGTGAAATCGTTGGGCGGAGGAGGTCTCATACATCAATAAAGTGAAACATGAAAAATGATTGAGAAAAAATGCATTATATTTTTATTGTAATCAAAATCTTTATGTGGTGTAAGTATATTGAGTATGTTAGAGCATTAATTGCTAAGTAGTATTGAATGTTCTATTGCTAAGTAGTATTGAATGTTGTGGTGTATGTCATATAAATTGTTGAATTTGAGTTGTGTTAGATTTGATGACCTATACTGTACCACTTGCCACAACATTACGTAGCAAAGTGGATACTAGCCACTTTAACGTTATAGTTGTATCACAAAAATTATCCAAACATTAATACAAACATGACACAAAAACTTATGTTGATGTACTTTTGCACAAATTTGTGGATTTCCTCCAACTACCTAAACATACAAATTTATGTTGTAATGAAACCGTAATGTTATATTTTTCCCCATATTGGTGGATTTTGAATTCCTTATAATGTGTTGTTATATGGTGTATATGGTCTTCATATCAATTTTCATCTTCCTCCATGAGACTAAAAGTTTTGGGTAATTTTAGTTCACAAAGTATTTCTATTTGCATTGAGTTGTTTACTTGTTCCATATTAAACTTGCTAATAATGATAATAACAATTTTATTTTAAGTTTATAATTTAGTTAGATATCAAATTAATATATAAAATTCTAGATAAGTGACTTCTCCAATTTTATTCTTGGTAGTTTTTTTAGTGGTTAGAGAAAATATCTCTTATTGAATCAGGTTTAGAATGCATTGAGATGTTGACTACAACAACATGAACATGAAAAATCTTGAAAAAATCATTTAGACATAAAAAAGAGACACACTCTTTTCATGATAATTGAAAAGGTATAGTCTAAAAATTCTACGACCATTAAAATCTACAATTCCAATTATTTTTCTAATTTTTTTATTGAATTATTAGCGAAACCTAAGAAAAAATTGGAAAGCATTTAAACTACACTAATTGAAAATGCTACACCATTTCAGTCTTTGGTTTGCAGTGACACTCTCCAGATTTAGGAAATAATGTCTTAAAAATGAGATAATACTTTAATGAATGTTGATGATAGTGCCAAGAACAACACAGCTGCTCTGGAAATAAGGCCTCAACTTTGTAATCTAACGAGATTCAGGAAAATTCGATTTATTTTTTAATTTAATTGTTTATGTTTTGTATGAGCTCAAAACTTTGGATAAAGGCAAACATAAAATTTACGCTACCAAGTAACAGCGAGTCAACTATTTTCTGAATTCTATGTCTCCCCTCGGGCAGGGATAATAGCAATTGAAAACATTTGGTTGCTACATTATAGAGATGTGTTACGCATTGGATTTGCCTTCAAGCAACTGATATTGTAGATGCTACGCGTATTCCTTCCTTTCACATCCACCTACCAAAATCAGAACTTGTCAACTTCACTTTTATTTTGACTATACGCCACTTCAACAATTCAATTCCTGGCACCTAGATTCACTTCAGGGCGGTTTCGGTTTTACCGGCACCTACAGTCAAGTCATGGAGTTTTTTTAGTTTCATGTTTATGCGTACCCACTGCTTATGTCAATGTCAGAGAGAAAGAGCCACTGAACCTTCAAATAAAACAGAAAAACTCCGACGTGTTCAACCGAACCTTATCACCATAAGGATGTGTACGTGTCACGATATATAAAAATCGAAGAGCCAATTAGATGACAAGTCATCAAATTTTGGATGACGTTTCTCTTCTATTCAAAGGTTGATCTCGTGAGTCGTGGTTATGGCAAATTTGAATAGGAAAAAGAGAAATTGAAGTGGATAAAATTTCTTTTAATTTAATATTATTTGTTGTTAGTGTAGGTGAATAGGAAATTGATTTTTTTTTAATTTATTAGAATTTAATATTATTAATTAAGAGAAGTTTTTCAAGATCACTGTACTTTTGTTGAATTAAGATGTTAGGAAGGTTGGTATTGTGATCAATATTTTGAAAATGAGATCTAATATGGGTATAGGGTGGACAATCTAAGAGAAAGTGTTTTTCATCTTCAACCTTCTTATTGTCACAAAGGTGACACAATCTTTCATCCCATGGCGTTTTAGGAATTGACCAACGCCTAGTTTCACTATGGAGCTCGTGAGAATTTGTTTTTATCTTAGTAATGCTTATTTTTTTCTTTACACTTGACAAAACAGATAGAGAATTTTGATCTTCTAGATTAGGGTTGATTACATCTTTATAATACCTTAATTTTCTTTTTTCCTCTAACTCTTTATCACACCACATTTTTTCCTTAAATTTTGATTTGACGTTTTTTTTAATAGTATCTTTATTCTGCAAAATGGTTTCTTCCATGATTCCCCAATAGTTTAGCCAAGACCGAGTGTCTTTATGCCATCCTCGCTTGAATCGATGGTGGTTATGACTTGATTTTGAAACAATTTTAGGTAGCCTCTTGTCTTCCATGTTGTTTAACTTGTTCTTATACATTAGGTATCTAGTCATAGCTATAGTCATATTATCTATGTACATGTGCTTTATCATTTAAAAAGTCAAACTTCTTCTAACATATCCACATCCATGTGCTTTATCATTTAATATTAAATTTCAAATAAAATATTTTTGAATATATAAGTTAGGATATGATTTTTTTTTAAGTAAAACATTTGTTAAGATCCTTCAATGTTAATTTTGTTTAATTATTATGGCATGGATCTCTGGATCTATATTAATAGATGTATAAATGCATCGATAAATATTAACATTTATATTTATTACGTCAATTAAATTATATGATATTTAAGTTTATTTAATTTTAATTTTTATAGTAATTGTGTTTTTAATTATAATTAATAATTCAAAAAATTGTTTAATTTATAATTAATAATTTGAAATTTTAATGTAATAATTTTAATAAAGAAATTTATATTTATTTTTTATTTTTTATTTTTTTTATAAGTAAAAAAAGAGAGTGGATCCTTTATATTATATCATAATCAAATATATAATTGTTTTTGGGCTATCAGTTGTTCCGTCAAAAGTGGAAACCTGAACAGTTGGCAGCCCTGGATGACTATTGTCAAAATAGACGGATCGCCCTCTGCCCTGCCTGTAGGAAACCAGGACAAGTGGCAATCCAGAGTCTGCAGGATAGTCCATGACAACTGAAACTAAAAAGAAACTAAACATAAAAGAGGAGTTAACAGGCGTAACCCCCAACCGACGTTGAACAATTAACCAAAACCAAAGGGCAGATCGAGTCACACTGTTATCCGTTGAGGTTGTCATTGTCGGGGTCGTCACTGGGCATCCCGTTCCAAGCTGGCAAGGCGTGGAGTCTCGCACACGTCGGACACTTCTGCTTTGCTGACGCATCAGAGAAGGCCTCATAGAGCATGTCCATGTGTTGACTGATGAGTGTGTTGTGGTAGGATTCCTCTGCCATCTGGCGCCTCAAATCAAGCACCAAATCGAGCTGGTCCAGGTGGAAGAAGGGCTGAGGGACACGCCTCTAAACTGAGGGTGTCAGAATGAGAGGTGGCAAAAGTACTCTGCCACCCTCCTTCACTATGTGCCCATCTAACGCGTCTCCTGGTATCCATCCCCTGCTGCAGTCCACGTTCCCTCCATCACGTCTTCCAGGTGGTTCGTTGTCGTGCTTCGCTCTCCATCCCCGCCTTCTGCTCCCGTCCCTGTGCTCCTTGGTGCACGTCCTGAGACTGTGAGTGGAGCAAGCTCTGCCAAGAGTAAGTCATTCTTAGCCATTTGGAGGTACTCGTCTGAGATTTCCTCCTCAATGTCACAAATGGGGAAGTCCTCCACAGGTGAAGCCATGTTGTTTGTCCCGACAACTATTTGAATTTCATTCCCAAGAAGAGTAATTGGAGGCTCTCGTCCCGTGAAGGGAAAATTCTCCGGAGGGAGCTAAATTGCCTCTTCCAGGATGACCTCCTCCACCAAAACAGTGTCAGGCTCCTAGGCCATTGGGTCTCTGTCATCATTGTGAGCAAGTCGAGCTTTTTGGGTGCAAGCAATTGAAAGTGCCCGCTCCAATTTTTGCAGTCGTTTCTGCCTTGCAGCCAGGGTGTACCAAGATGGACCGCGACGTGGCTTTCCCTGGTCCTTGGGCATTGTGAGGACAAAGCAAATGGCTAATCCTCGGTGGATGCAGTAGAGGTTGCTCCCAAGCTTCAGATTGCAGAGTTAGATAAGAACCGGAGGGTGCAACGTGACGACCTCCATAACTGCCTCCCAAGCAATGAATTTAATGGCCACTTGACTGTTTGCGTGAGTGAAGGGTCTCATGGCTGCGGGCTTGCAATAATGGCTGGCTCCCATTCTTAATATCGAGGGGATGGGAGTCGACCACCCTTATTTATGGCTTGGCCAAGCCCTGTGAGACGTGGCACATATGTGCAACGTGTCACCCCATCCAAGGTTATTTTTATTTTTTTAAATTTAATATTATTTTTTAATAATTTTTTACTTTTATATTATACCATTTTCTATACAAATTAGATATTAAATTTTTAACATTTATGAGGTTAAATATTTTTACTACAAATTTTATTTTAAATATTTTTACTACAAATTTTATTTTAAAGATAATATTTAGTTGTTTTACTATATTTAAATATATTTATTATATATTTTTAGTATTCTTTGATGTATATTATTAGAAGTCTACCACCATAGGGCGATATGTCTTTAATTCGGGATATCTATCTTGAAGGTGAGGCCTACCTCTAGTCGGAAGTTCACATGTTGAAAGAAGGAGATTTAAGCCTATGTGGGATGTGTGGGATAATGGGATTGATAAGCTATTTTTTTTACTCATTTAAGTAATTTTTAATAGTTTGTTTTTTTTTGTTTTTATTACAAATTTCGTTTCAAAAATCATATTTTATATATATATATATATA
>JASDQU010273621.1:0-15156 GCA_032191745.1 Picea mariana
ACACGTACTATCTTTCATGACTGCTACCATGGATATATATATTTCATCATCTTCAATGGATCATAGGATTAGCTCCCTCCTAACCCTTGCTTCATGTAAGAGTGCATATAATCGACTCCCTCCGTCTAACAGAGTCCACGCTTCCATCTACATCCTTATTTTCTTCTGCAATGTATAATTGGCTCTCTTGTCTAGCAAAGTCCATGCTTTCGTCTTGTTGTCATAAGTCTTTTTCCAATTTCCTCTCGATTGATGACTTATTTCTGTCTTTGCTTCTTCCAAGTCTTTTCATGATTGATTCGTCTTATCTTGCAATAGCTTCCACATGATTTGTATTTCATCCTTTAATGTGTATTATCTAATGATATCCATTTTCATCTTGTTGTTCTTCCATAGGTATAGTTCTTCTTGGAACACATTATTTTCCAAGAGATAGATATACAAGATATGTACAGAGATGATGTAAACAAGATATGTACAGAAAAATAAGGAGTGTTGTTACCTTTTAGAAGAAGAAGTCTCTTCCATCTTGCTTAGCCTTCTTTGTAGGTTCCTTTTCTTTGACAATCGATCCTTTGTGTTTCTCCTTCCTTTTATTTAGCTCGGGACAATGATTCTTATAGTGACCATACTTTAGACAGTTGAAGCATTGCACTTTTGAAATGTCTTTTTCTTGATTTGGCTTCCTCATTGAACCAAACTTCCTTTTGTTCCTGAAGTTCTTGAATCTTGTTGTGAAATCTTGATCATTGTACTTCTTTTTGGGTTTCTCCTTTGCATTGATCCTTGATTCTTCTTGAGCATAGCAAGTCCAAAGTTCTTCAAATTTCGGATACTCCTACCTTGTGTTCATGCTTGCGGAAAATGCATCCCATGTCTTGGGAAGACCATTGAGTACTATGTTCACCAATTACTTTTCCAAAATGATCTCTTCAATAGCTTGCAGTTGATCTCTTAGCTGGGAGATCCTTACAAAGTATGATGTTATGCTATCATCATCATTCATCTTCATGTCATGGAGCTCATTCTTCAGACTCATAACTTATCCAATGTTTCTGACTGAGAAGAGATTTGTTAGGGCATCGTACATCTTCTTCGATGAGTCAAGATGGGAGATGTAGGGTATCAAGTGGTCTTTTATAGAATCCACTATGATACTCATGGAATTGATGTCAACATCTTTGAACTTCTCCATAGTTGCAACGTTCTACGGTTCCTTCTCTTTTCCTTTCACGATATCCAGCACTTCATTCTTGGCAAGGATGAGGTCAATCCTTGTCTTCTACACTCTGAAGTTAGAGGCTCCATATAACTTGTTTTCTAACTTCATAGAATAAATCATGGCTTCTTTGACTTGGTCAAACCCTAGATTTGACCACAAACTCAATCTTCACATATTGGCTTGCTGAGAGTATCAGGGGATGCACTAGGCTAGAGTGCACTGATCTATACAGAGATTAGGTCAATCAATTCACTTTAAGGTGCCTCAACAAGAGGATTAGGGTTTCTACAACTACTCCTGCTAGTAACCCTAGCGGCAGTGTCTTGGAAGTTGCTTCTGCTAGTAACCCTAGCGATAATTCCTCAGCGAGCTCAATATCCTAGCGGTTATGTTTCCTTCGATCATTTAGACTGAATGAAGGAGGTGTGGGCCCATAACCTGTTAGAATATAGAAGATTGTGTGCTCGTTTTTCCATTGACGATACCCTCGTCACCCAACCATACGTCGAAGCCACCCTCCAAGCACCTTAACCTTGACTAATAATTACTCCAGAAGCAAACCCTAGGATAGATAGAAAAACAAGGTGTAGCGCATCTTCCTCCAAGGATAGCACACCAACAATAGTTGATCAGATAGTCCAAACCCTAGCAAAGAGATAGTCCAAGCCAATACTGAAACTGGTTGTTGTAGCAGCTGCACCTGCATCTCTCCTCCACACGTCTGCACCAAACTAGGAACTACAATGCACACCAGTTGCTCTCTGCAATTCTTAGATGTGTCAAATGAGAACTGGTGCCCTGTATTTATAGTGGTTCTACCAGATTTGTTGGGGGAGACTTCTCCTTCTGGATATGTGTTTATTCAGTATATTATTATTATTTTTAGTCGACTTCTTCTCTTGGAGGCTAATAACCTAATATTAATTATCTTCTTGAGCCGACAAGACTTCTAGGGTTATTAGCCAACTCATTAGGGTTTTCTCTTACTTTTAGGAGTCTTCTATTCTCACCAGGTTTACACATGGAGGTAAATACCTCCCGCAGCTACCATAATATTAACATATAGTTCCTCGTAAATCCTGCATAACATGGCCACCATGTATTGATCGGGTCTTCTAAGAGTGATTGTGGGGTACCCACCAGTGGGTTTGAGTTTGAATTGTTTATCTAGCTTGTACCAGATATGACATAGATCTTTGGTTGAATGTTTAAACTCGCCAAGAATTTTGTTGTCTAGCTTCTTGTTCCCTTTCTCCAGATGATATAATTTGGCCAGGTCTGTGGGCTGGAATGGTGCCATGGGTTCTCCCCTAGCGATGCAAACAAACTTGTTCCCCACATCCACATGCTTTAGTATCTAGGCAAGGGTGTTGGTTGTAGGTAATATAACAACATGGTCTGCTACTATGAATATCCTAGACTTTCTAATGTTTTTGAAAATATTTAGTTCGTGCTCCTCCTCAAAATCCATAGTGAATCTCTATTTTTTGAAAATTTGATACACATCCCCCCATCTAAGTACACCTTATCCTTTTTATAAGAATTTGTAAGTGTCGTTTTGCGTAGCCCTTACAATGTCTGGTTCATCTTCGACCTGAAGGTCCCTTCTAGAAGCCTCAATGGTAGGTGCTTTGCTAGTTTTTTTCTTTCTCAGAGACATATTCGAATCTACAAATTCAAATATGGGATTAGTGTCAATAATATAATGGGCATGGTTTGATCAACAATTGCTTACACATATAGAAAAGTCTATCTAATTTGTTGTGTGTAGTACCTGAGGATTCACTAGTGTTGATGTTAGGTGGGAGGTCGTCATTTGACGATGAGAGTATAATAGTATGCATGGTGAATTTTCAAAACTTAATGGAAAAGGAAGGAGCCAAGGCCTAATGTTCAAAATTGAAGTAGTTCATATGAACTGCTCCAATGGTAATCGAAGGAGATGATGTTAAATATGTTGATGACTTGGCATGTAAATCAGAGAACTTGGTGAAAAGAGCTAAGATGAACACTAGAAGAGTTAATGGAAATGTCGTCGATGATCCCTTAAGTGCATTAGAGGAGTTTGTGTTAAATGCTCTGATAGGTCTATGTGTGAATCAAAGAATTTAAAAATAACTAGACCTATGGGTAACTCGTTGTATCAGGGGAGTTGAAGTAAAAAATTCCAATGTATATCGGACCAGTTGTGGGAAGGCTTCTGATGGGACCAGAGAAGTTCATATGAAAGTCTCCAAAAACAGTGAAATTCGTACAAAGATAAAGTGGGCGCTCAAGTATGGAGACCGGCCATATTTGTGTTGACTCCTCCAGTGAGAACCGAAGGAGTTTAGATTAACGTGTCCGCAAGGTTGGAGACTTTGGTGTGAAACATGACGGTTAAAACCAAAAGATTCTACAAAAAAAAATTTGGTTTACATATCGAATTCGCACTAAGTCTTGGCATAGGGTTTAGTTCAAGCTATGAGGTCGAAATCTATGGTTGCAAGAGTTGGACCCTCCCTATTCGAGGGGTTTGGAGTAGGTCTAAAGAAATTTGTGTTTTCCCTAGTCAAGGTTGAGGCTAGACTAGTTTTGCGACAAAGAACCTGTACCGGTTAACTTGACTTGATGGCAGGACCAGGGGAGCATCGTTTGTGGCCTTCGAAATTCTTGGACCATATATGACTATGGAAAATCATGACACTAGGAAAGGTAATTATTGAGGCAAAAAGGTAGGTTGGAAGGGTTGAAGGTGCTCAAAGGAAAAATAAATAAAAAAATGGGGGGGGGGAGGATTACATGAATTCTTGGCAGGGTTGATTCATCTTTTAAATGTACAAAAACCCTAACCCTAGAAGTATTGAAAGAGTAAGAACTGAGGGCATACCTAGCACTCACAGACACTTGGATGATCATGATTGGTGTGATTCTATCATGCCTTTGAAATACCCACTCCTATGTTTTTACCCCTTTCCTTGGTATTTTGATGAATAAAGGTGAATAACGAGAGGGGGAAAATTTTCTTTTATAAGCATTGGGTGCATTAAATGTGTGATATGACGTCGAGAGGGATTCATAAAGTTGGTGAAAGTTCATCCAATATGCATTGGAGGACTTCGTGGGAAAGTCCTCAATCCATATTGGAGGACTTGGTACGAAGGGTGTCAATGCTTGTCGGAGGAGAAGGCATCAACTCCTCCAATTTGATGAGAGGAGCTTATATGAACACCTTCGGTTAAACCGGAGGAGTTAATATGAAATTGTGCGATGAAAAAGGGCAGTCGAAGGGAAATGCACGAAGCTCACTGATGGTTATCAGAGATGCTAGAAGGAACTCCTCCAATTTACATCAGAGGAATTTGTGGCAACTCCTTTGATGTACATCAGAGGATTTTGTACAAACTTTACCAAAAATCCAAAGCTCAAATATTAAGGCAGCTCGAGTAGCTCAAAAATTTTATAAGAGATGAGAAATAATCGTAATCTCGACTAAACCCAGAAGAGATAACTCTCTTAGAGTGGGAGGTGGCTTGTTGAAACTCAATTCAAGATACTTTTAAAGGAAAAAAAGGGGGGGGCTCTATTTTCTTGGAGGGGGATTTGCAAGCAATTTACAAGGAAATGGAGGGTTGTTGGGGCCTCACACAACAAGCGGTTAATGCATGTCAAGAATCCTTATGGATTCGATGGATCCTTTTAGAGTTTGGATTCTAGAAGTATAATTTGACCACCCTCTAGTGCGATAATCATAGTGCCATCAAGCTCGCCAAATATCCACTTCAACATTAGTGCAAAAAAACATCGATCTATACATGAAATTCATCATAAAGCTCATTTATGATCGATTTATTGAAGTTCTCTTTTTCCCTACAGAAGATCAAGTTGTAGACTTTTTCACAAAGTCTCTTATAGAAGAAAATTTTTCCAAACTTCAACCTATGTTAGGGGTTTAGGAAGTTGTAATTAACCGGGGATAGGCTCTAATGCCTCCTTCCTTATCCTATTGTTTCGCCTTTGTAAATCCTTCAATCATTTCCCAAATTTTTCTTAAGGGGGGATGTTAGGATATTTAGAGACTTAAGATTTAGTCAAGATCAACTTGGTCTAAAGTGTCTTTAGGTAAAAGTTTGTTACTTAGTGTGTTTCTTTAATATGCATTAGTATGCATTTGTAGTTATGTAATACAATGGTCATGATATGTTCTAGAAATAGAGTTATCTGAAAAATCTTATTCTCCTCGATCTTAAAAACTATGTTGATCTATGGATTAACGCCCGATTGGTCCATGATCTCTATTTAAAGAGCATGGAGGGTCATTTGTTGATAATTGATTGTGAGAAAATCTCTTGTAAAATATTTTTATTTTTCATTAATATATCTCCACAAGTGGCCACGTTGGTTGGGGCCATGGATTATTTCCCTCTTCGAGGATTTTAACCATGTAAAAAAATCAGTGTGTTGATATTTGATATGGTTGTATGAGTGGTTAATAAAGGTGTTCATCTTGTGTTGGACTACCCTATTTTTTTGTACATGGTGAAGACAACCATTGCTCAAGTAAGAACTGCATGCTATGATGGCTAGTATTCATCTGAATACACCTCCCTATGAGATATGGGTTCCAAGTCTCTATTTCTTGAAGGATAGTCATGATTTCCTTCTCAAACATGGGTTTTTCCAAATTATGGTCACACAATTGTTTATTGGTGAATGCCAAGGGGTGTCCTTTTTTCATTAATACTACTCTAAGGCCTCTCCCTAAAGCATCACATTCTAAGACAAAAGTATTATTAAAGTTAGGAACTATTAATACGGGAGTGGTGCACATGGCATCCTTTAAAGAAGTGAAGGTTTGTGCTTATACCTCACTCCAAACAAAGGCATTCTCTTTAAGGAGTGAAGTTAGGGGAGTTGCAATTTTGACATCATTTTTTACAAATTTCCTGTAGTAGCCTATAGGTTCTAAGAATTGCCTTAATCTCTTCATTGTTTTGGGATGGGGCCAATCTTTCATAACCTCTACTTTCTTGGGATCATCTCATACTTTCTCCTGATTTACAATGTGACCAAATTATTCAACCTCGGGAGCCCAAAAAGCACATTTGGAGCACTTCACAAATAATTGGTTGTCTCTCCATAGTTGCAAGGGCTTGTCAACATTTTTTATGTGTGATTCCCATGTTTTACTGTAGATCAAGATATCATTGAAGAATACTAGAACAAACTTGCAAAGGAAGGGTTTCAAAATATTGTTCATGACACTTTGGAAAGTGGATGGAGCATTACAAAGGCCAAAATCCATCACTCGAAACTCATAACGACCTTCATGAGTTCTGAAGGTTATCTTTGGAATGTTTACCTATTTCATCCTTATTTAGTGGCATCATGAGTGTAGATCAAGCTTAGTGAAAAAAAAGTATTCATGAATTTCATCAAGGATATCATCAATAACAGGGATGGGAAACTTGTCCTTTATTTTCAACTTATTGAGAGATTGAAAATCAGTACACATGCAGCAAGTGCCTTCCTTANATATTTTATATTTCATTCTTTTATTCAAAAGAGTGGTGATGAGGATGTATATTTGGTGATTGACTTCATGGAGTCGGGGGAATTTTGTGATCATGCACTCCACGAGAAGTGGGTAAACCCTTTGGTGTCTCGAAGACCTGATGATGTTTGTAAAGGAATAGCTACAACTCTGGGTGGATTTCTTGTGTTGGGTTATCCATAAACTATATGACATTAAATTGGGCAATAATTCCAAAGTGTTACTTATTTAATAACTTCTCTTTATAATGAGAACTGACTATTTTAGGAGAGCATGTCTGAAGCCCTCAAAGGGTGTGTAGATGACACTCTTTATTGAAACTCAGGCAAAGTTCTTTAAAATCCAAGTTGACTAGTCTCAACATGTCTAGCTATTCTACCCACAATATTGTATCACACCCACCCATATCGATGGGAAATAGATGGGTTTTGAGCATATAGTTTCCCATATAGAGTCTAACATTTTCACATATTCCCCCACATTTATTCATACCTCCACTAGTGATAATGATTTGAAAGTTCGATATTGGGTGTACAAAACAATGGGTGTATTTTTCCACTCTCTTGTAAAGAAATTATGAGCATTGCCACTGTCAACTAGGACTATGACTTTCTAGTTTTTGGTGCTTGATGTAACTTGTGAGTTTCAAGGTTTGTGGAGTTGAAATGCTTGATAATACATGTAGGGAGATAAGTGTTTCTTCATGAGAGAATGGAGTTTTTATATCTACCTAAGTCTGAGTGTTGATTTATTCAACTTGTAACTTTGGTGTCTTTGTGATACTAATGTCTTTAGTCAATGCCCAAGTGGTCATACCAATCTAGAACAATTTATGTTCTTTACACCGATGACTTGGATCATTTTTTCATCACAATTATTGCAGATTCGTCATTTTTGGTGATCTACCATTTTTTGTTGGAGACAAATTCTGTACTTTCAAGGGATGAGTCAGAGTTGTGCTTGGAGAAGTACCCTGGGGAGGATGAGTGTAGAGAGTGAAGGTTCGATTTTTTGTTTTTGCATTGATCATTGACAGTCTTTGCTTCTATGACTCTTTGCATTTCTTCCAACCAAGTAGTAGGATGTTGCATTCTAACTTGTGCTTGAATATCCTCATTGAGGCCACTAATGAAACATTATTTATAGAAAGTATATATTAAGTTCTTCGTATGGATGGTTAATTGACCAAAGGACATCATAAAATATGTGAGTGAGCTTGTTTGGTGTAACTTGGTAAGCCGCCCAAAATAGTGAGTATATTCCTTGAAACATGCATAGACAAATTTAGCAAATTGACTCCAAGCGATGTAACCCGCATATGTTTTTTTATGCCATTGTTGCGAATCTAGATATAGGACCGCCACCCCTAGTTTCACCATTTCATTAGTAATGTCATGGAGGTAAAAGTTATGTTCCATCTGGGTAACCCATCCTAACAGGTCAGAACCATCAAACTTATTCAGGTCCACCTTAGGAGAATAGTACCAGATGTTAATATCCATTGATCTATTGTTTTGAAGACCCGTTGAGTCTGGGTGTTGGTGTTTTCAACTTGTAACTTTGGTGTCTCTGTGATATTGATGTCTTTAGTTAGCACTTGAGTGGTCATATCAATTTGGAACAATTTATGTTATTTACATCGGTGACTTGGATCATTTTTTCATAGAAGATTCCTCATCTTTGGGGATCTACCATTTCCCATGGAGACAACCTTTGTACTTTCAACAGATGAGTCAAATGTGTGCTTGTTGAAGTATCTTGGGGAGGATTATTGTGAAGAGTGAAGGTTGGATTTTTTGTTTGTGCATTGATCATTGTATCTGCTTCTAGGACCCTTTGCATTGCTTCCAACCATGTAGGAGGATGTTGCATTATAACTTATGCTTGAATATCCTCATTGAGACCACTAATGAAACATTCTTTATAGAAAGAATATATTAAGTTCTATGTACGGATAGTTAATTTCTCAAAGGCCACCATAAATTTTATGACTGAGCTTGTTTGGCGTAACATGGTAAGTCACCCCAAATAGTGAATATATTTATTGAAGCATGCATAAACAACTTTAGAAAACTGACTCCAAGCGATGTAGCTTACATATATTTTTTATGTCATTCCCACCATTGCCATTTCTCTAGATATAGATATGGGACCCCACCTTGAGTTTCATCATGTCACTAGTAATGCCCTAGAGGAAAAAGAAATGTTCCATATGGGTAACCTATCTTGATGGGTCGGGACCATAAAAATTATTCAACTCCACCTTAGGAAAATAGTGGCAGATGTTATTATCCATTGATCTATTGTTGTGCAGACTTGACGAGGGTTGTGGGTGGCTAAATATACCTGAGTTAGAATTTTCTTCCTAGTGTGGCTCAATGTGCTTTGCATTCCAATGATCATTTTTTGGTATACTGCGAGCTGGCATACACATCAAATTCTTAGTCGATTTGTTTCCAAATTAAAGTTGTTGAACTTCTCATCTAGTGTCTTATTCAACTTCTCATCCAGCTTCTTATCCAACTTCCCATCCAACTGTTAATCCAAATTCTCATTGCACCTAGCTATTTAATCATGAATTTAATTAATTTGATCTTCCTTGTCGTCCAACTTTCTTGTAGTATAGTGGTTGTTCATGGTGTTTAGAGAAGAGGTGGTGTATAGGTACCTTTCATGGGTTAGCTTACCAAAAAATGTTACTTGGTCCTAGGGACAAGGGAGTGTCAGGTGTTATAGCTCTTTGATATACATGTGGTGTCCAACAATAGTACTCAAACCAATATCTTAGGGAACTAACTAAGGAGGATCAACGATGGCCTTAGTCGTACCACTCGACTACCCAAGAATAGAGAGTGATCTCCTTGAGTGATGTTCTTTGTGTACTATAGAAAGAAGATGACCGATTGGTTTTTCTAAGGCTAGTTTCAGGTATACCTAGGGGACTTACTATATACCCAAGGGTACGTGGAAGTGATAATCCATATATAGGTATTGTCTAATGTGGTACTACTTGAAGGGGTACCAACAAGGGTTGCAAGGATTTCCAACAATGTGACCCCACTTGTATTTCCAGCATGTATTCTTCCCTTGTCATAGTTTTTCCTGTTGAACTATAGATCACTGTGTTATTTAAAGACACCAGAATACATCTCTAAAAAAAAAAAGTATGAGCTTGTTAATCCTAGAAAAAACTCTTAAAATCACTAGAAAATAACTTGTACAAGTTAGGGCTTGAGGTAAAAAACGCAAAATAATCACAACTTCAGTTATACTTATATTTTTGGATACTATGACCCTAATTATGAAACACCACAACTTTTTTGGACCGAAATCTATGCACTATGTCAAAATATATCCAATCTACGAAATTTGCAGTCGTTACTCGAAAAATCCTAAAAAATTGTAGATTTTGAATTGACGATATATCCACTTCCCAAACTCAATTTTGGACGATTGTTTTTTGAAATGGAGTATTTTTTCGAGAGGAATTCAATTCTTGAGATGGATTTTCCAAATTATGCACATGAAGTTTCAAAAATTGACCTTAATGTTTCCATCCTCCTTTTCCAATCAAAATCAGAAAAAAAGAAGAAAAAAAAATCCCACTCTGTGCCCAAAAATTCTCCCACTTCATGCCCAAGAAAGTGCTTTGATACGACTTGTCTTAACTCCACAAATTTAGAGAAATAACATAAAAAAAAAATTGCAAAACCCAAGAACACAAGATAAAAGAGAGATAAAAATAGAGAGTTATGTTCACTTGCCTCTTCAAGGGGTCAACCTCCAAGAGAAATGCTCCAAATACAATAACAATTCTTGAAAAATACATGACCTTCTACTCAATATACAACTATCCATAGAGAATCGTAACTACCTATGCACCCTTATAATGAGGGTCGGCCAACTAATTTGATCCTTATAACTAAAAAAGACCCTTTATTACAATTAATGATTATTAACTAACTATTTAATGGGTCTTATCCAAGGAAGGTGGCCTCATACATTAATTAAGTATCTAAGGGAATTAGGGTAGGACCCTAACATATTTTAAGGTTTTGGTTGAAACGGTACAGGTTGTTAAGGCCATCATTTCAAACAAGTTGTAATTTTGACCTCAAAAAAAAATTGTTTCTCTTGGCCCCACTTTTCATTTTCAGGGTTGATTTTAATGGTTTTGTTGGCAAAGATTATGAGGTTGTTAAGGTCGTGGCTGCAAAAGGTGGTAATATTAACCTCGAAAAAAAGGGTGTTGCTAGTAGCACCACTTTTCCATTTGGGGGTTGATTTTGGTGTTTTTAACTAAAACAATATGGGTTTTTAGAGATAAAGCTCTTGTTTTGAGGTCACAATTCTCATCATGTAGGTAACTATGTTGATATTTTTCTATGTAATGCATGTCATGGTTGTTAGGTTGGTGTTATAATGAGATATATGTTAGATAGATTCAGTTTTTAAAGGACAAAGTTGAAATCTTTCAAATATTTTTTGGTTCCAACCAAGTTTGGGAATCTCTTGATAGTTTTTGAGATTCAAGCAATATTTTATTTTAACTCAAAACCCATAAAATACCATGGCTGAAAAAGGTGGTAATATTAACCCCGGAGAAAAGGGGCGCTACCTGTAGCACCATTTTTCTATTTATGAGTTGATTTTGGTGTTTTTAACTAAACTATATGGGTTTTTAGATGTAAATTTCATGTTTTAAGGTCGCAATTCTCATCAAGTTGGTAATTATGTCGATATTTTTGCAAGTAATGTGTGTCATAGTTGTTATGTTGGTGTTATAATGAGATATATGTTAGATAGATTCAATTTTTAAAGGAAAAAATTAAAATATTTCAAATATTATTTGGTTCCACCCAAGTTTGGGATTCTTTGAATAGTTTTTGAGATTCAAACAATATTTTATTTTAACTCAAAACCCATAAATGTTTTTTTTTTTTTAATATCATGCTTTTTATGATAATGTTATAGAGCGATATGTGTTTGTTTGGTTTGTTTTTTAGTTGAACCTGCATATATTTTATTTTTATGTAATGCATGTAATTGATGTCATATTGGCATTATAGTTGGATATACGTCCGATCCATTCTTTGTCATTCTTAACATTCTATAAGAACTTGTTTTATATATTGTGTTATTATCACATCTGTTTGTCTTCGTTTGTCATGGTAGTCATGTTGACATTATAGAGATATATATGTTGAGAATGTTTGTTTTTAAATAGAAAACCTATAAAAAAAATATTGCTATGCCAATATTATAAGCTAGATCTCGTATCGGTTATTCTCATCATTTTGTATGAACCCATGTTTTATGTTGTGTTTTTCAAACAACAAGATATAAAAATTTCTTTTATGTTATTAAGACTTGGATGATTACATTGAATTTGTTGGAACATCGGGTTCCATCATAAACCCCACCTTATCGGTTAAGGAAGTTGACCAATTTTTTGAGTTAGTGAGTGACTAAACTATTAGTTGATTGTGTCCACTTTAGATCCCAAATCCACCTTTTATGGACAAGTGAAACCCGCTCCATATTGTGATTGTTGGTTTGGTTCATGACTGGAACCTATTTATAGATGATCCTTATGGATCAGTTTATCATCATCAAGAGAGATCTCTTTGTGCTTTGATGGAGCATGCTTGTGCTTCGATGCAATGGTGTCTTCAGACACCACCACTGCATTTGGATCTCCTATTCTCCTCTATGGTTATTCACATGTCCCAACATGGTATCAGAGATGATGGTTTTGTAATCTTGAGTTTGCAGAGAAGAATTAGATGAGAATGAGACAGTGGGAAGTCATTATGGATTGATCTATGTTGAAGTTTGTTATCCAGTGTTTTCTAGACATTGGTTGTTTTAATTAAGCTCAGTTCACCTTTATTTTTTTATGTGCCCTATCCATTTTGCATAATCTCTCTCATCGAATTATTATTGAGTTATTTTATTTTTTTATGGGTTACATGAATTATGCCCAAGCTGGTGTAAAATTCAAATAGACTGATTTTTAGCCTCATGTCAAACTGCATCTCGACCAGAAGTTTTATATGCAAGGCATTGTCGACTTGTTTGCTTACTTGTCATTTTTCATATGCCACCGCCAAGAAATGAGTTTGTGATCATTTTTCTCATTGATTGAGTCTTGAATTGACTAGTGAAGGAGGGTTCAATCAACTCGCTACCAATATCTAGGTACATGTGCAACCAATTGTGGCTCAACAAACTAGATATATGACTAGTGTGGTGGTTCAATTGACCAGTCCCTTGATCAAACATTCACTCCATTTGACATTTGAATCGACTGAATAGCTCTCCTTTCAATGCAATGGTGACTATGATCCAACCAAACCACTTTTTTGACTCATGGATATTGGTCGACTCAACCAAACCCTCATGGATTCAAACCCTTGGCTTGGTCTGACTACCTTTGTTGCCAACTCAAAGGGAGATCCGACTAACCATCGATCTAACTTGGCTAGAGATACACCTTTTTAACATAGATTGACTGGTACGACTCGATGTTTTATTGACTATTTTTTCTTGTGGATCCACGGATTGATTGGAGGGTGAATACGTAAATCATTTTTTAAATCAAACACCCTAGAACCGATTAAAACCCTTGAGTGTGCAATATTGATTTGGAATTTATTTGATCAACTCACTCATGTGGTCGAATTGCACCTAGGATATGACCCATTTCCCAATGTTTTGTGGTCGATTACTTATTGGAGGTTGAATACTAGAATATTGACTAGTGAAGCCATACTTATTGTTTGTGGTCAACTTCCTCATCCACACATTTCTTTGCAAAATTGGTACTTTGGTTCTTTCCCTCTATCGATGATGGGCATGCTTGATAAATATGAAGTCCTTGTGCTTCAAAAATTGCAGGAGATTCATGAGAAAAAGGCCATTTCCTTGGAAGAATATCATAATCGACTTCGTATAGTGGTCACTCGCTTGAAGAATTTCGTTGCACAGTTTCATACTGAGAATCAGTGATTGAATAATGAACTAGATACAACCCATACCCCAGTTGGAAGATGAGGTTTTCCTTTTTCAAACTAGCCTTTTGCAGCAGTTTGATGAGAAAACTAGGAAATTTTTTGACCTAGAACAAACAATGGAGACTATTTTCCAGGATCTGGTAGATGAATTTGGAAATAAATCAGATCTTGTTGATGATGTAGAGAAGGAAGTTATTTCTCATTGATAAGTTGTTTCCTTGAATACAAACATTTGTAGACTGAAAGAATCTAATACCTATCTAGCAAACGAAGTTCTCATTTACGTGCCTCTATTGATGAGCTTAGTGAAGAAGCTACTTCTCTTAAAGAAGATAGCAACCACTTGTTTGATGAATATCAATATTTGAAAGAATAATATGATTTCATATTACTGTAGCTAATTGAGAAGGATGTGACTATTCAGAGCTTCCAGGACTTCAAATAGAAACTTGAAGAAGAAGTTCTTCAACTGCAAAATAATGAAAAGAAGAATATTGGTGTTGAGTTGCTAGAGTCACTTCTTGTTTCTTCCACCGTTACTACTTTTGATTATATTCTAGTTGTTTGTGAGAAGACTATTAATGACTGAGTTGTTTCTCCCAACTTTGAAAAACACACTACAGGCATTGGGTCTCAAATTCTCAGTGAGATGGGATATGTCGGAGGAGGATTTGCGAAGAATGGACAAGGTATTGATGTTCCTATTACACTCAATATGAAATCACCAAGAACAGGTTTTGGAAATGATATTTTTGTTGCATCCCTGCCTACACCTAGCCTTTCTACAACCAGGGAAGTTTATTTGTTGCAGATGGAGTTCAGACTGGTTTTCCAAAAGAGAAACCTATTGTTGATTGTGTTGGATTACTAAGAGGAGGGGTGAAGCAGTAATAGCGTAATTATAATCCTTTTTCTTCAAATGTTATATCAATGTAGAATTATTATCTAGTAATGAGCAGTAAGAAATAAACANAAAAAACATGGAATGTTTTTTCTTATATGTCTTGAAGAATTACATTCATTGGAAGCACCAACTTCCTTTGTTTTCCAGCTGCAACTGGAAGGAGGCTCCAACCCCCTAGTTTCTTAGGCTAAAACCTGATGGAAGCTCCAACTCCCCAATTCTCTAGCTACAACCAGAAGGAGGCTACAACCCCCAATGTTCTCCGGCTACAATCGAAAGGTGGCTACAACCACCTATCCTTGGCCCGTCCTGCCACCCTGAAGTAGAAGTAGAATGATGGAACCACTGTCACACTATCACTGTGATATATACCGCTATAAAAATGTACCAATAAATCTGAATCATGCATCAACCATGCATCAACTTGTACCTCAACCCGTAATCAACTTATACCATAAACAAGTGCATCAACCATGCACCA
>JASDQU010273623.1:0-15156 GCA_032191745.1 Picea mariana
AGAGAGAGAGAGAGAGAGAGAGAGAGAGAGAACGTGTGTGCATTCCTAAATCACGCATGCATTCTTTTCAATTCAATTTTTTTTTTGGAAAATGTGTTTCTCAGGAATACATGTGCGTTCCTAAGCACGTGCACCCTCTTGATCAAGAACATGTGTGTGTTCCTAAAAAATATGAGTTGGAAAGTGTGTGTGGTGGTTCGATGAGTACCAAGGCTATAATATTATGAACGCGTGCACATTTCTAAGAACGTGCACACATTCATGTGTACACACGTTCTTTTGCACCCCATTTCCACTCTTTTGTTCATCAACTTCGTGCGAGCACCCTTATCAAATATCTAATTATTTTCAACTTTTTATTATATAGATTATTACATCAAAAAACAATTCAAAGAAAAAATAACCAACCTTCTATCAATAGGTTTTTTGGGTTGTCTACTACAACACAAGTTTCATCACAAAATAAAGAAGAGCATAATTTTTATTTAAATGGAGACTCAGATATATTGGGGTATAATGAAGAATGTGTTGAATAATTCCAAGGGAAAGAACCTAGCACTCAAAACAAAATAAAATTGAAAGTAAAATGAGAGTTTTACAAGGAATGGAACACTTAGTATAAGTGGTTGAAAGAGACAAAACATGAAGGAAAAATAGTTCTGAAATATGTATACTATGAAATATATAAGGTGGACGGACCACGAGGAATTGGCATTAGTTTCTCTACCACACAACATGATTCACTAGTTATTCATGCCAATTCAAACATCCATAAATTTTCACAAGAGAAATGGATATATGGAAATGAAAGGAAAACGAAACCTATTGTACAACAAATATCATGCATTGATGATAGGAACAAGGAAAGAGTGATCATGACTATGGTTGTGCAATAATATTTACTCTTCTCAAAATTTGAATCCCTTTGCTTGTTTGAATTGTCCTTACAAACACCAAACATGCCAAAGAATGAAGACTACACATCATATACAAATCACATGGTTGTAAAATAATTCCTTTTTTCTCTCTCTAAGTATGTTGACGAGGTATAAACTACAAGAATGTTGGATATAACTTCTTTTCATTGATATTAGATGAAAATACATATTGTAGTTTAGAGAAACAACTTGTGGTTTATGCCACATTTCTAGACTCAAAAGGGTTGGGATCTCCAATTTCATGGGTTTAAAAGCTCATAAATGTTTGTGATGGAAGAGGGTAAATGACATATTTTGCAATCAATGTTTTAAAGGAAGCAAAGGGGCCTTTCCAATAAAATATTGATAGTAGTTTCCACATATGGTGCTTCATTAACGGGTTGACAATGAAAATGGATTTGTTTCTTTTAAAAAAAAGCATGTACCTAATATTATAGGTGTTCAATGCTTTTTTAATCATGAAGCTTTAGTTGCATTAGATGCTTCCAAAATAATATCTGAATTATTATTGTCGAGAAATTGACAAATAAGGTATGTTCTTAGATGCACAATTTTTTGTTGATAAATTGACAAATAAGGTGTATTCTTGGGTGCAAAATTCTACTAAAAGAAGTAGTCAACTTATTTCTCTATAGGAACTTATGCAACTTGAAACTCTTCAAGCTCTTTCAGTCTGCGGAGTTAGATGGATCTCAAGAGGACAAGTCATTAAAAGGCTTGTTGCATTGATGCCTCCTATATTGACTTCGTGGAAAAATTAGTGGAAGAGCTCATGGTGTGATAAGGAAAGGATATTTTCAATTCAGTTTTGCTTACATATGATTGTAGATGCAATGTGTGAACTAAACAAGTTGAATAAGAAATTCCGAGATGCGTATGTTGATGTTACCTCTTTAGGGAAACCATAGGTGTTACTATAAACATTTTAAAAATGTGGTTTTTAATAAGTGATACAATTGCAAATGACACATGTTACTTACTTAAATTTTTAGATGCCTCTAAATTTGGTTATCTAGAGATTCATGATAAAGAGGGACTTGTTCATAGACATGAATTGCGATTTTTATCAATTCCACATGCATATGGAGATTATGTTGATACACAAAAACAACCATGGAACCTTGCATTGATGGTTCACTAGAGAGTTGCAAGAAACTTGAAAAATAAAATGTTGAAGCTCTTGTAGAGAGTTTGAATGGAACAATCCTCGATCTTACTTTTTTCAACTTTGTAAGGTTTCTTATCCCTTGTAAATATTTACAAGATTTTTGTAGTAGAAAAGAAAATTCAAAGCGTCATCTTGACAATCATTTTCACCACTTACAACATACTTTATGTGAAAGGAAAGAAAACATAATATTATTTGATTTTGAAGCTTTTCTAATAGAGTTGCATGCATTTGTTGATATTCTTTGTGTTAATTGTGAGGGATCATCCGTGAAAGTTGCTAAGGATTGTTTTGTCTAGAGTTACATACAAATTTTCCAAACATGTCAAAGTTATGGTAGATGATACTTACTATTCTTACAAGTATAGTCACATTTGAAAGAGAATTTTCAAAAGAAAACATAATAAAGGATGTGCAAAGAACAGAAATATCATTGACTACAGTAGGTCCCTTGCTGAAAGTGTCACTAACAAGGCTTGAATCATCATTGGTTGAATGGGATAGGGTATATGAAATTTGGAAAGATGCTAGGAAAAGTAGAATCTTAAATATTTAAGAATTTTTCTTTTTAGTTTACGTTTGTAATGGTATCGTACTCCATATGATGTAGGACTCATCAAATATTTTGTATAAAATTTCCCAGTTTGATGATGTTATATTAAATGCAATTTCATAATAATTTTATGTTTTTTTAACACTATAATAATGTGTACCAAAATGAAGCGTGACACATGAAAATTTTATGGAAAATATCTACTTAATATTATGGTTATACATCAATTATGGATGACTATGTATTGAGGAGTACCATGCCCCTAAATATATGACTTCGGTATAAAAACATATAATATAGATTTTACCATTGCTCATACAAAGAATGAGATGGTTTGAAACTCAAATTTTTAATCTCTTGAAGGATTCCAAGTTATAGTGACTAACTTGACTAAATTGATATGCATCTGCAATTTTTATTACAGTGTAGGTTTACATGTGGACAAAAAATTGTCAATTTCTCTATCAAACACAACTTCCTAGTTTGACTCATTTCTACCCTTGTCCATTGCTTTCACTTGTTTCAGTCTAGCCAACCACTAGGTTAAGGATATTAGGAGATTCTTTTAGTGATAATTGTCATGCCTAACTTAATGGGGCCCCAAGAATTGGTTCTCTTTCATAATCTAAATTTTTTGAGTCACACCTTCCTCTTCCCCTTCCTAGTAGGTTCCTCCTACAAATGAGACCAATAGAAAGGGATTTTTCTCCGAAGTCATGACGATATAGGTCTTTGTCACACCTTTCTATAGATAAAATAATAGGATTTGTCAAAGATGTAGGTGTGGGTTGTTTTAGGATCTTACTAGGTTCTTCCCATTAATAGTGGTCCATATTTGAGTCTTTCTACCAAAAATGCTTCAATTTTTCCTCTTGGTAGTCTAAGTAAATTTTTCCTTTGAACATGACATCACCACATGTGCATGGTTAAAATATAGTCTATAGAGGAAGGAAACATGTTCGTAATCCTAGGGTTGTGTTTAGCTTCAATCTCCAATATCTAATACAATAGTCAAAAAGACTTTTGCATAGATTTTCATAAATGCAAATCTAGATGTAGGTATCGGAATTATTGTCACTAACTTCTAACTCTGGATGATGAAACAACCCAAAGTATTTCCAATGTCTTGTAGAGGTTGGTATCCCTAATAATTTAAGGGTATATTATGTAGTGTAACGCATATCAAAACCACTAATAAATATTTGGTATGTATATTGAAGCTAAGGTGCCATAGCTGCTTTAGAAAATGATACACATCTTCAATTAAAATTTTGTTCCTTTACTATTAACCTTTACTTTATCCTTTTCAAGAAAGAACTCCACAATCAATTTTTTTTAGCTAAATGGATAACCAATGTATATTTCAAGAAAAATCCACAACCCTCCTTTATCAAAATTAGATTCTTTTTCATTAATGGCCATAATTTCAACTTAGATTATATTCTTGAAAACCCTTCTTCTTATTATCCATTTGCAACAACCTTCAAGCTTAAGACAAAAAATAACTTCTCCAAACAAAAGGAGGGAGCAAATATCTTCTTAGGGGCTAGACCTACAATAATATCTTCACTTTTTTGTAGTTTTTCTAATGAAGAAGTGTTTCCTTAAAAGATGTTGACTTTCCTTTTGTCTTCTCATTTAAAAGGATAATGTTTTAAAGATTTATAAGAAGACGTTGTTCCATTCATGTAAAATCCATCATAGAGACGAAATAATAAATATAGGGTTGAGTTCTTATGTATGTTACAATTAATTAAAGTACAACCATATTTCATATGTTAGTACCAACAAGTATAGATAAAAAAAATTCCCACCTAAACCTAAATCTAAATCTTGGCCTTCATAATTACAACCTATAGAATTATTATAGAACTTGTAATTTTTAATGTAAGAACCCAATCTAGGTTGCATGGCCTTGCAATATTAATGAAGTCTCTCAATTATTCAACATAGTTTTCATTCTCCATGGCTAGTCTCCAAGACTCCTTATATTCCATCTCCATTGCCTCTTTCACAGTTCTAGGCTCATTAGTGCTAGAAGATAAAGAAAATATACATCTCGAATCATAAGGACTATAATTACACCTATATAGTTGCCTTCTTTGTCGAGTGACTTCCTTATCATTTGAGGTGGAGTTTCTTCCTCCTCATAAGATCCTTTATGAACTTCATGCTCAATTTTGGTTCAATTTTCTCAGTCTTTGGTGGTAGATGAACCGCTAACTTCTTCTCATTCTCTTCTGGTTGCACCACTGTGGGAGAAGGCTCAACTTCTCTAAAAATAACATTTCTTCTATACAAAAATTTTCCAGCAATGGTTTCCCAAATCTTGTACCCTTTCACACCAACAACATAGTCGATGAAGATACACTTCAGTGCCTTGCTATCCAACTTGATCTCTTCTCCTTAAGCACACGAGCATATTCCTTAGAACCAAAAATACGAATATGCTAAAGTGAGGGATTATTTTCCGTCCAGACCTCCATAGGGGTCTTATCAACAAGATTTGAAGTGAGAATCTTATTAATCAAGTAACATGCAGTAGCAACCGCTTCAATCCATAACTTCTTCTCTAGGAAAACTCCACTAAGTGTACTCCTATCTCTCTCCATCAACGTTCTATTCATTTGTTTAGCAACTCCATTCTGTTGAGGGGTATATGGAGTTGTATTATGTCTTTCAATGCCATTCTCCTTACAGAACTTATCAAACCTTGCAAAACAAAACTCACTTCCATTATCTATCCTCAACACCTTAATCTTCCTACCCGTCTTATTTTCCAAGAGATCATTAAACTCCTTAAACTAACTAAAAACATCATATTTAGTTCTAATAAAATATATCCATGTCCTTTTAGAATAGTCATAAATCAATGACACATAATAAAAATCCTTAGAGATTGAAGGAACTTTAACTAGACCAAATTCACCATAATGAATTAAGTCGACCAACAACCTAGAAGATTTGTGAGAACTAGAATAAAATTGAGCATGGTTATGTTTTCCATATATGCAATGTTCACAAAAATAAAATTGATCAAAAATACAATCATTCAATCCATCAACAAGATTTTTTTTTCAAGGCTCGTAGGCCCTTCTCACCTATATGTCCCAATGTTTGGTGCCATATAATTGTCTTCTCTATAAGTAACTTTCTTTCTAAAGCAAGATCTTTTCTAGGAGGTTTTGGCTGTGAAGATGTAGATCTTATAGATCTCTCCACTACATCAATCAAAGAACTATTATACTTAATAGTGCATGCATAAATATGGAACAAATTTCCCACATGAATATCCTTATCAAGTACCATATCTCCTCGCACTATCTTTCACCCTTTGACAGAGAAAACAACCTACACACCCACATCATTAAATGTGCTTATTGATAGTAGGTTTTGTGCTAAACCAAGAATGTGAAAAACTCCATTGATCCCCTTTACTCTACTATCATGGAATATAATCAAGACTCTTCCATGAACAACAATGTTAAGAGGAGAGTCATCACCAAGTTATACTATCCCACCAACATATTTCTCATACACTGAAAACAAATGTCGATGGGAATTCATATGGAAGGAAGCTCCATAGTCTATCAACCATGCACTCTGGCCTACCTGGGTTTCCAAAGATACAACAAAGGCCTCTCCACCATCCTTTTGAGAATATTTTTTAGACTCGTCATCATAATCATTTTTTTGCTTCTTATTCTTCTTCTTCTCTTCTTTGCAATCCCTTCTAAAATGCTCAACCTTGCCGTAGTTGCAACATTTTTCCTTGGTCTTGCTAGGAGACTTATGTCTCCCACATGATTTGGATCTACGATTTTCTCTCTTCTTTCCTTTCTCCTTTGATCTTCCACAAAAAACCAATGCCTCATTGGTGGATTCAAAGGTTTTCCACCTCATCTCCTATGAGAGTAAAGCAATGACTACCTCATCAAAAACCAATGCCTTTACAATGCTTCCAATGGCCATTACTAGTTTGTCCCATGACTTTGGAAACAAATGCAAAAGGGTCATACAATGATCCTCTTCATCCATATTCACTCCAACTAAGATCAACTAGGTCACAATAGTATTAAATGCATTCAGATGCTTAGCTACCGAATCACCATTACCCATTCTCAAGGAAAACAACTTTTTCCACATAAATAGTTTGGTAACCAAGGATTTAGCCAAATACAAGTCCCCCAACTTCTTCCAATAGATGTTATAATTTTTTCTTTAGAAACATTCAATAATAGATATCATTTTTGGGATTAACTGCGTAGATTAATTCATTAATATATGACCCATATCCATGAATATTTGTTACGAGGAAAATCTCTCTATGGCTAGGGTGAGCCACAATAGACGGAAATGACTGCAAAAATCAACTTTATCCCAACAATATGCTATATAAATCAATGTGCAAGGGAGATGAGAAAGAGGCCTACCTCGTCCAGATGTTCGATGATGTCCATTGTTGAGCACTTTGACCCAAAGCTATATATACCTGCAACAAGTTCTCAACAAACAAGCAAAAACAAGCATATGGTAGCAATATAAAAGGTTAAAACATTAGATAGCATAATCCATCAATATACATAACAAATACGCCCATGGATAATAATTCGTATATTTGCAAGACATCAATTGGATGGGAAGAGAGTTTTTCTATTAATAAATGATTAGCAGAAGTGAAAATATTACAGACTTCCGTGTCAGCATGGTTCGGAACCGAGAAACCAAGTTCCTTCCCTTCCAGCTGGGCCTCCACCACTTCAATCATCCACCAAAGGCAAGCTCATAGAAGGGAGACAATGAGGTTCTCCATCAATAAGGGAAAAGCTTGGGGGTTGAACACTATGTTCAGACTTAAAGGACAAAGGGATGCAGACTCAATATGAAGTAAATAATTTCTCCAGAGTAACTTTTCTCTCAAAGTTGAATTCTTTCCTCTTATTCCATAGCTCGGAATTGGCCTCTTTATAGACTTCAAAATGCAACTGAAGGGCCGAGTCAGAACGTTTCTAGTATGTGGAAGGCCAAGGATCAGAGATCTCCTGTCGTGACATGGAAACCCGACATTTAATTTTGATTTTCTGGCACAAATCCTGATGTGTGTGGGTTGTTGTGGAGCAGCCTGTGTATATGCTTGTTGTATAGGGTGCAAGATGCATACAAGTGGACAAAATTATATTTTTGTCCTTGAATTATAGTAATAGGGAAGACAAGTCTACATAGGGAAATGGAATAAGGCCCTCTCTGCAAGATTTCATAGGGTGAGGCAAATCTTGCTCTAACAATATTAGTCACAATGAACCAATAATTATGATGATTTGAATAGTCCACTTAGCACTCATTGCATCGGGTGATGCTCACATGGGTGAATAAGTGGGATTGAAACCAACGAAATGAACCACATAACATCAATCATCACTTCCTCTACTCCACCTCACCAAACATTAATGACTTACTCTACCCAATTAATCCAAAAAATGATATCTAATATGTCACACTCTGAAAGCCCCTCAATACTTAGCATTCAATAATATTGAATCAGCTAAACATAGCATGATAAGGCTTCTTTCCTTTCTCTCCAACACCACCCATACTTCATCTATCATACCAATGGGTTTGGTTCTAGACACTGCAACCCATAAATCTTGATCTACAAGAATATCTTCCATCTTGAGCTTCCATAGCTCAAAGTTAGTGCCATTAAACTTCTCCATTTCTAATTTGGATGTGCTCTCCATTTCCCTGCAACAATATTTCCTTCTATGTAAGCCCCCACTCAAACAAATATTATATTAAAAAACCTTGTCCCTAACACCTTGGAACCGAGGTGATCAGACTCTAATACCAAATGAAAGGAAGCATAGGTTTAGAATACACTTCCTAAACTAATCTTTGAGAGAAGAATGTGCAAAAACTAAAATCAAACATAATGTTGCAAACACAATAAATGAACAAAAGGCCATTAACACCCTGATATCTTGGAGAAATCTCTCCTGGGAGAAAAATCTCACACTCTAAAGCACACTCAATGTATATTAAACAACTAAAAGGTTACAATATAGAGTCTCTATGCTCTTAACAAGAGTGTTCAGTAGTAGCATAATCCTGGAGAAAATTTGGAAACATAACAATAAGCTAACATGTAGCCTCTGTTATTTACTCCACCCGAGCACTCAATATATAAGCATAGTAAAACCATAAACTATTTATGGTTTACCATTTCTACATATTGGAAACCACTGGAATAGGTTATTCCCCGCCATTGCTTTTCAAGTATGCCCTTCTATTGCTCTACTCCACTACAACAATGCATTATTCTCTGCTCAATACTGCAATTATTCTTTACTCAACACTGCATTATTCTCTATTGGGCACTATAATTATTCTCTTCTCAACACTGCAATTATTCTCTTCCCAAAACTACAAGGTGTATGACTCACCTACTCCAACAACCCATGGAATTAATTCATTAGCTTCTTCATTATTTATATTATGGTTCCATTGGCCTTCTCATTCTTTCTAATATGATAGTTATGTACAATTCATGGGTTGGGCCATACACAATGAAGCAACCAAGTAACTTTTTAGTGAACAATTTCGTTTTAAACTTTCATTATAGGCATCACTACAATGATTCAAGTATGCATTCAAGGAAATAGTTTACAAGCTATTACATGAAAAAATTCAAGAAAAAATACTAACATTTAAATCAATTAGCCTAGATCCATCTTAACGCCAACTCTATCAAGCACCAAGAGGGATTCAATCCCTTGAATCTATGCAAACCTTTTTTTAAACATTAAGATGAATATAAGATAGTTGCAATTATCACAATGCCATGCCAAAATTATATTCACATTATATTTTCTCATATTTTTAGGTATTCTATTTAATGTGTTTTCTCTCTCACACACATATATATCATTAGTGAAATCAATATATCAAATAATTTTTATTTACAATATCTTGTTTACATCATATCATTGTTGAAATCAATATATCAAATCATTTTACAATATATCATTCTCAAAATCAATGTATTTGAATACTTTACACTTTTGTTAAAATAAAATCCTTATTAAAGTGACTTTTAATGGCTTAAAATGCTAGACTATGAGTTGAATACTACTACTTCATTACTTAGAGAATTTGTAAATATAGTTTACTTAGAAATTTTAATTACATGGTCTACTTGAAATTGCTATATGTATAAATTGGAGCAATGATCAAGTCTATCCCAAAATTTTGTTGTTATAAAATTCATAAAACCTAGTAGTTACAGAAATACACAATAGCTATAAGATTTGTTAGACCCATTCAAACATACAATATAACTTCTATTAAATTTTTATACATACAATCATACTTTGGAAATGGCATATAAACCTTAAGCTCATACAAAATTCTTCCCAAAATCAAATTTGATAAAAGTCTATAGTTTTTTATACTTCACACATTTTATTGTTAATATAATTCTATAGTGAGCCTAATGGTTAAGAACATGTGTTTCCTCCTAAGAAGTCACAAGTTCAAATCCAGAGGGGGTAGGTTATGTATACCTCTGTAGACTTTACCAGTGAAATCGTTGGGCGGAGGAGGTCTCATACATCAATAAAGTGAAACATGAAAAATGATTGAGAAAAAATGCATTATATTTTTATTGTAATCAAAATCTTTATGTGGTGTAAGTATATTGAGTATGTTAGAGCATTAATTGCTAAGTAGTATTGAATGTTCTATTGCTAAGTAGTATTGAATGTTGTGGTGTATGTCATATAAATTGTTGAATTTGAGTTGTGTTAGATTTGATGACCTATACTGTACCACTTGCCACAACATTACGTAGCAAAGTGGATACTAGCCACTTTAACGTTATAGTTGTATCACAAAAATTATCCAAACATTAATACAAACATGACACAAAAACTTATGTTGATGTACTTTTGCACAAATTTGTGGATTTCCTCCAACTACCTAAACATACAAATTTATGTTGTAATGAAACCGTAATGTTATATTTTTCCCCATATTGGTGGATTTTGAATTCCTTATAATGTGTTGTTATATGGTGTATATGGTCTTCATATCAATTTTCATCTTCCTCCATGAGACTAAAAGTTTTGGGTAATTTTAGTTCACAAAGTATTTCTATTTGCATTGAGTTGTTTACTTGTTCCATATTAAACTTGCTAATAATGATAATAACAATTTTATTTTAAGTTTATAATTTAGTTAGATATCAAATTAATATATAAAATTCTAGATAAGTGACTTCTCCAATTTTATTCTTGGTAGTTTTTTTAGTGGTTAGAGAAAATATCTCTTATTGAATCAGGTTTAGAATGCATTGAGATGTTGACTACAACAACATGAACATGAAAAATCTTGAAAAAATCATTTAGACATAAAAAAGAGACACACTCTTTTCATGATAATTGAAAAGGTATAGTCTAAAAATTCTACGACCATTAAAATCTACAATTCCAATTATTTTTCTAATTTTTTTATTGAATTATTAGCGAAACCTAAGAAAAAATTGGAAAGCATTTAAACTACACTAATTGAAAATGCTACACCATTTCAGTCTTTGGTTTGCAGTGACACTCTCCAGATTTAGGAAATAATGTCTTAAAAATGAGATAATACTTTAATGAATGTTGATGATAGTGCCAAGAACAACACAGCTGCTCTGGAAATAAGGCCTCAACTTTGTAATCTAACGAGATTCAGGAAAATTCGATTTATTTTTTAATTTAATTGTTTATGTTTTGTATGAGCTCAAAACTTTGGATAAAGGCAAACATAAAATTTACGCTACCAAGTAACAGCGAGTCAACTATTTTCTGAATTCTATGTCTCCCCTCGGGCAGGGATAATAGCAATTGAAAACATTTGGTTGCTACATTATAGAGATGTGTTACGCATTGGATTTGCCTTCAAGCAACTGATATTGTAGATGCTACGCGTATTCCTTCCTTTCACATCCACCTACCAAAATCAGAACTTGTCAACTTCACTTTTATTTTGACTATACGCCACTTCAACAATTCAATTCCTGGCACCTAGATTCACTTCAGGGCGGTTTCGGTTTTACCGGCACCTACAGTCAAGTCATGGAGTTTTTTTAGTTTCATGTTTATGCGTACCCACTGCTTATGTCAATGTCAGAGAGAAAGAGCCACTGAACCTTCAAATAAAACAGAAAAACTCCGACGTGTTCAACCGAACCTTATCACCATAAGGATGTGTACGTGTCACGATATATAAAAATCGAAGAGCCAATTAGATGACAAGTCATCAAATTTTGGATGACGTTTCTCTTCTATTCAAAGGTTGATCTCGTGAGTCGTGGTTATGGCAAATTTGAATAGGAAAAAGAGAAATTGAAGTGGATAAAATTTCTTTTAATTTAATATTATTTGTTGTTAGTGTAGGTGAATAGGAAATTGATTTTTTTTTAATTTATTAGAATTTAATATTATTAATTAAGAGAAGTTTTTCAAGATCACTGTACTTTTGTTGAATTAAGATGTTAGGAAGGTTGGTATTGTGATCAATATTTTGAAAATGAGATCTAATATGGGTATAGGGTGGACAATCTAAGAGAAAGTGTTTTTCATCTTCAACCTTCTTATTGTCACAAAGGTGACACAATCTTTCATCCCATGGCGTTTTAGGAATTGACCAACGCCTAGTTTCACTATGGAGCTCGTGAGAATTTGTTTTTATTTTAGTAATGCTTATTTTTTTCTTTACACTTGACAAAACAGATAGAGAATTTTGATCTTCTAGATTAGGGTTGATTACATCTTTATAATACCTTAATTTTCTTTTTTCCTCTAACTCTTTATCACACCACATTTTTTCCTTAAATTTTGATTTGACGTTTTTTTTAATAGTATCTTTATTCTGCAAAATGGTTTCTTCCATGATTCCCCAATAGTTTAGCCAAGACCGAGTGTCTTTATGCCATCCTCGCTTGAATCGATGGTGGTTATGACTTGATTTTGAAACAATTTTAGGTAGCCTCTTGTCTTCCATGTTGTTTAACTTGTTCTTATACATTAGGTATCTAGTCATAGCTATAGTCATATTATCTATGTACATGTGCTTTATCATTTAAAAAGTCAAACTTCTTCTAACATATCCACATCCATGTGCTTTATCATTTAATATTAAATTTCAAATAAAATATTTTTGAATATATAAGTTAGGATATGATTTTTTTTTAAGTAAAACATTTGTTAAGATCCTTCAATGTTAATTTTGTTTAATTATTATGGCATGGATCTCTGGATCTATATTAATAGATGTATAAATGCATCGATAAATATTAACATTTATATTTATTACGTCAATTAAATTATATGATATTTAAGTTTATTTAATTTTAATTTTTATAGTAATTGTGTTTTTAATTATAATTAATAATTCAAAAAATTGTTTAATTTATAATTAATAATTTGAAATTTTAATGTAATAATTTTAATAAAGAAATTTATATTTATTTTTTATTTTTTATTTTTTTTATAAGTAAAAAAAGAGAGTGGATCCTTTATATTATATCATAATCAAATATATAATTGTTTTTGGGCTATCAGTTGTTCCGTCAAAAGTGGAAACCTGAACAGTTGGCAGCCCTGGATGACTATTGTCAAAATAGACGGATCGCCCTCTGCCCTGCCTGTAGGAAACCAGGACAAGTGGCAATCCAGAGTCTGCAGGATAGTCCATGACAACTGAAACTAAAAAGAAACTAAACATAAAAGAGGAGTTAACAGGCGTAACCCCCAACCGACGTTGAACAATTAACCAAAACCAAAGGGCAGATCGAGTCACACTGTTATCCGTTGAGGTTGTCATTGTCGGGGTCGTCACTGGGCATCCCGTTCCAAGCTGGCAAGGCGTGGAGTCTCGCACACGTCGGACACTTCTGCTTTGCTGACGCATCAGAGAAGGCCTCATAGAGCATGTCCATGTGTTGACTGATGAGTGTGTTGTGGTAGGATTCCTCTGCCATCTGGCGCCTCAAATCAAGCACCAAATCGAGCTGGTCCAGGTGGAAGAAGGGCTGAGGGACACGCCTCTAAACTGAGGGTGTCAGAATGAGAGGTGGCAAAAGTACTCTGCCACCCTCCTTCACTATGTGCCCATCTAACGCGTCTCCTGGTATCCATCCCCTGCTGCAGTCCACGTTCCCTCCATCACGTCTTCCAGGTGGTTCGTTGTCGTGCTTCGCTCTCCATCCCCGCCTTCTGCTCCCGTCCCTGTGCTCCTTGGTGCACGTCCTGAGACTGTGAGTGGAGCAAGCTCTGCCAAGAGTAAGTCATTCTTAGCCATTTGGAGGTACTCGTCTGAGATTTCCTCCTCAATGTCACAAATGGGGAAGTCCTCCACAGGTGAAGCCATGTTGTTTGTCCCGACAACTATTTGAATTTCATTCCCAAGAAGAGTAATTGGAGGCTCTCGTCCCGTGAAGGGAAAATTCTCCGGAGGGAGCTAAATTGCCTCTTCCAGGATGACCTCCTCCACCAAAACAGTGTCAGGCTCCTAGGCCATTGGGTCTCTGTCATCATTGTGAGCAAGTCGAGCTTTTTGGGTGCAAGCAATTGAAAGTGCCCGCTCCAATTTTTGCAGTCGTTTCTGCCTTGCAGCCAGGGTGTACCAAGATGGACCGCGACGTGGCTTTCCCTGGTCCTTGGGCATTGTGAGGACAAAGCAAATGGCTAATCCTCGGTGGATGCAGTAGAGGTTGCTCCCAAGCTTCAGATTGCAGAGTTAGATAAGAACCGGAGGGTGCAACGTGACGACCTCCATAACTGCCTCCCAAGCAATGAATTTAATGGCCACTTGACTGTTTGCGTGAGTGAAGGGTCTCATGGCTGCGGGCTTGCAATAATGGCTGGCTCCCATTCTTAATATCGAGGGGATGGGAGTCGACCACCCTTATTTATGGCTTGGCCAAGCCCTGTGAGACGTGGCACATATGTGCAACGTGTCACCCCATCCAAGGTTATTTTTATTTTTTTAAATTTAATATTATTTTTTAATAATTTTTTACTTTTATATTATACCATTTTCTATACAAATTAGATATTAAATTTTTAACATTTATGAGGTTAAATATTTTTACTACAAATTTTATTTTAAATATTTTTACTACAAATTTTATTTTAAAGATAATATTTAGTTGTTTTACTATATTTAAATATATTTATTATATATTTTTAGTATTCTTTGATGTATATTATTAGAAGTCTACCACCATAGGGCGATATGTCTTTAATTCGGGATATCTATCTTGAAGGTGAGGCCTACCTCTAGTCGGAAGTTCACATGTTGAAAGAAGGAGATTTAAGCCTATGTGGGATGTGTGGGATAATGGGATTGATAAGCTATTTTTTTTACTCATTTAAGTAATTTTTAATAGTTTGTTTTTTTTTGTTTTTATTACAAATTTCGTTTCAAAAATCATATTTTATATATATATATATATA
>JASDQU010273625.1:0-15156 GCA_032191745.1 Picea mariana
AAGGCCACAATTCAGTTGCAACACACGGTTCCCTATACTCCGCAACAAAACATAGTTTTTGAGCAGAATAATAGATCCCTAAAAATGATGGTATCTTTCATGTTGCATGCAAAGTCACTCCCACAACGATTATGGGATGAAGCACGTAATTGTGCGAACTACATCCAAATTAGATCCCCCCATAGATCTTTCAAGGATAAGACCCCCTTTGAGGCTTGGAGCGGCCTCAAACCGGAAGTGACCCACTTCCCTATATTAAGTTCACGTGCATGGGATAGGATTCCCTCTGAGAAGAGGATGGCACTTGATCCACAAAGTACAAAGTGTATCTTTGTTGGATACCCAGACGATGTGAAGGGATACAGACTCATTGATCTCTCTATGGACCAACTCATCATTCAACGCAATGTCAAATTTGAGGAAAGTATCTCGCATGCACCACATGAGCTGCATGCAGACACTTTTTTTCTTCCACCTATCAGAGATGATTAGCATGCACATGCCAAATCTTCTTCATATGAGAGTTCTGATTCAGAGGATTCAGTTGATTAAAATACCGAGCCAGTACAATCAGATGTAGATTGATTTCACACAGATGCATATGCAGAGCCAGAGCCGAGACCCAAGTGGGCCAAGACTACTCTTTAGGATGTAGGAGTTCTTGTTGGGGATCTAGATGATACCAGGAGGACTCGATTTGATTTTGAGGATCCTACTCTTTCACTCATCGCCACTGAACCGATGCCACCCATGCATCTTTTCTTGGTTCACTCTTTATATCCATAGTCCTATGGAAAGGATGTTGGGAATCCCTTTTTGGAATCTGTCATGCAGGAGGAGTACAAATCCCTTCTAGAGAACCAGACTTGGGATCTGGTTCCCCTTCCTTCAAGAAGGAAAATTTTTATGTGCAGATGGGTCTACAGGATCAAGAGTGCAACATATGGGCAGGTTAGCATATACAAATCTAGGTTAGTCTCCAAAGGATTTTAGCGGGCGCACAATATTGACTATGAAAAGACCTTTTATCTAGTAGAAAAAATGGATTTCATATGCTTGGAACTTGCCATTGCGACATCCAAGGGATGGGAATTCCATAAGATGGGCTTGAAGAATTCATTTATTCGTAGATATCTCTTTGAGGAGATATATATGGAGAAACCCCATGGATTCATGCAAGATTCATCTTTGGTCTATTGACTGAAGAAGTTCTCGAGGGCGTGGCATGCCAAGATGGAATCCTACCTGTTGTCACAGAACTTGGTACATTGTAAGTCAGACCTGAATGCTTACATGGTCAGGACAACTGATTCACTTCTACTCCTAGTTTTGTATGTTGATGATTTGTTGATCACTGATTTCTCGACATTAGTGATTGTTGTAGTCAAGTTGCATGACACGTTCTTGATGACGCACATGGGTCCACTACATTTCTTCCTTGGTCTCAAGATCAGTCAGGATGTATCAGGTATCAAACTTTCTCAGGCCAAGTATGCACAAGATCTCCTCTAGAGATTCCACATGACAAACTACATGTCTTCCCCGACTCCTTTCCTATAATAAGTTAGACTTGAGGATGGCGGGGACACTCCACTGGTGGATAACACATTGTACAGAAAATAATGGGGATATTTTTGTATCTCACACACTCTAGACCAGACCTCTCCTATGCAGTCGGAGTAGTCTCTTGGTTCATGCAAGAGTTGCATGAGGTACATTGGAAGGCTACAAAATGTATCCTTTGGTATGTACATGACACCATCACCTTTGGGATTAATTATGCAGCAAAATATTCATTGGACCTCATCAGGTTCACTAATTCTGACTAGGATGGAAACATCAATGATCACAAGTCCACATTTTTTTACTCACTCGGTCTGGGTTCCGGGCCCATATTGTGGTTGAGAAAGAAGAAGTATGTTATTTATCTATCTTCAATCGAGGGAGAGTACAATGGGGTAGTTAACATAACCATTAAAACTATGTGGCTACAACATTTTCTCACTGAGTTGGGCATTCAGTTTCACTGACCAATCATCATCTCTTGTGACAACCAGAGCAATCTCAAGTTCTATAGAGATCCAGTTTAGAGGAAACTAATGAAGCACATTGATATCAACATGCACAACATTTAGGACTTAATACATAAGGCGATGATCAACCTACGGTCCTATCCTTTAGCATAACAAATGATAGACATATTCACCAAGACCTTCACTGAGCATAAGTGTGATTCTCTACGCAGTCGTCTTGGAGTGAATGACATAGTTTCCTAACAATTGTCAGTTCTTTTTTGATACATTGTACCTTGAGGGGGGGGGGGGTTCCCATGAGGTTTTCCCTCCTTCCTCGTTTATTTCAATGTGTCTTTTGTTTTCGGGTACCTAACATGGCCTCGTTTCCGGGACCCATTATTTTATTTTCACCATAGTGATGTTCAAGGGGGGTGTTGGAGATATTTCACACACACCTATGATTTATTTTTCCTAAGGTCTTCCCTATGTATATTAGTCATTATCCAGTCTTCTACATTTTAGGGAGAATATTCATTTTCCTACATTCTAGGGGAATATTCTCTGCAACTCACACTTCAATTGGATCAGTTGAGTGGAGTATTGATGCCACATTGGTTCCATCACCATGTAGCATTGGGATCATCACTACTAATGTGCATTGTTCTTGGGATTATCACTAGAGTGGTGCATTATTGATGCATTTAGTCAGTTAATTGAGGACTAAGAGGCTAGATGACTTAGACTAGGTGACAATTAACACTTGTAACTATCGGTGTGTGTCTATATCACTCTAGACCACCACCTTGATGCATTGGCTTTTCTTCCAAGGCATATTAATTGAGTTATACAAATTATATCATGTGTAAATTATCATTCATTCATTCAGTTAGTACAATTATTTGATTTTCTCTCTCGTTTCCATCTTTTCTCATTTTTCTGCAAACTGTGTATGTCCTTTTCTAGCTAGATCTTATCTATGCAGGTTCATCCACATTTACATTAAATGTTAATGGTGGAAAATGATTTGTCTAAAAATACTCTTATGCTCATCTCTCATAAGTAAGGAGTTAAAAAAAAGTTAATGATTTTAAATTCACCCATACACCATATGGCATATTATATTGTTAAAGAAGTTTATGCCGTGATTAAATGTCACAGAAATTGCTTCGCTCATGGAGTTTAAACAATGGAACAACTTCCAAATCATGGTTAAGGTCAATATGAACCTTATACAAGGTTTATTATTCATGTTTTGACCACTTTTAAATATTTAATCTTATCATCCAAAATTATGATTCTTGATTAAGATATTCAGTATAAACAATATTTTTTAAACCCTTTTTAAAAATAATGAATATATATAAGTAATTATTATCTTTCCTTAGTTTCTTATGAGGAGTTGGATATGTTACACTTAAATGGTAAAAGAATGGGGAATATGTTTTAAAGAGGAAAAATATTCTTGGAATTTTAAAAGGTAATTGATATCTATTGAGGTTTAGAGTATTTATTAGTCCCTGTCATAGGCATAGAGGGACTATAGCGATAGATAATTCATTCAATTCATATTATTTGTCTTTTGATCACAAATATTTGCAGAAAATCTATTGTTGGAGCTAGGGAACTGAAAAACATTGATTTTTATATAATAAAAAGTACCATATATGTAATGATCTAATTGGATAACAGATTGGAGGTATTATTGTCGGCTTTGCTATTCCCAATGTTTTGTATGTTATCATATCCAAACTTTTTGATCGTATACAATATTTTTGAATCATATATTTTTCCTATGCATTGCTTGAAGGTGGATTAATGTTGCCATTAGTTCGAATGTTTGTCTTAGCATTTTCTTCTAGCATTGTCTTAGATCATATACGGTGCTTTTTTTTTATTTGTACTACTCATATTGAAATGTTTATATATCCAAGGTTTATAGTGATCGCTAATTCCAAAGTTTATAAGCTTGTATTGTGATGTTTTTTTTTGTGCTATTATTATTATTATTACTCCTTTGTATTTGTATTAAAATGTATTGACACTTCTTTTGAGGTGATTGAATAGGCCTGATAGCTTAAATGTTTACATGACGCGAGGTCCTCCAACCCTCCTGATAGCTTAACTGTTTGCATACCATGAGGCCCTTGGACAACCCGACAGCCTTAAATGTTTGTATATTCCTCAAAATTTTCCATACAATGTTGCAGATTTTGGACAATATTGTTGTCTTTCACCACTAGTTGAATATGCATTCTATGTTTCATCCTTCTTCTAGCCTTGCAATGCAATTTCATCATCGTTGAAGATATATACATTGGTTACTAGTTCGGTGAGTGCTTCTTCTTCGTTGGTTGGTCGGTTGCTACTTGTTGTTGTTGTTTGGTTCACAATTCGACCTTTGCTTCTGCCTTTCATCATTTCAAAGTAAGTTTCCATGCCATAGCTTCATTTTCTATTCCTTCTTGTTTCTTAGTGTTTGCAGTTTACAAGTAAGAATGTTTTCTTATTTATAATGGCATGCTCGTCATATGTTTCTAGTTCCTTCTGTGCTTCGGCTGCAGTTTCATAATCGTTAGAGATACATATGTTGTTTATTGGTTTGGTGGTTGTTGCTTGTTCATTAGTTCATTGGTTCGTCGGTTACTGGTTGTGTTTGTTTGGCTTAGGTTTACAATTTGGGGCCCTGGGGCTGCAGTTGGGCCTGTTTGTGCTTTCTCACTGGTTTGGTGCTTGGTGTTTTATTTATTTTTCTTCGGCTTTGTAAGGTTGGGGTCCTGCGCCGACAATTGGAGTTGTTTTTGTTTTTTTGTATTATTATTATTTTTTGGGCGCTTTACAGTGTTCAACCCCTGCATCCATAAGTGGACATGTGGTTGTGTTATTTTCCCAGTCCGTCAAGGTCGATATCTATTGTGATGTGAGATTTTGTTGGTGCTTTAGTGTTGACATGATAGAAAATAGTTGCATGAAAAATAGTTCAAGAAGTACATGTGAAATTGCAATATACGTTGTTTTTTTGTTAAACTAAAACATATGCAAGTTGCACTTATAAACCATGTATGGTGACATGTGCCCATATGACAATACATGTTCTTTATCCTCTACACAGACTGGTGTGACCACGATACAATATGTCTTGTACTTGAGATATGGTATGTACAACAAAGATACTACAAAATTAGACTTCCATATCTGGAAGCATATCTCAGTGGTTTGCCACAGAAAACCAAAATCTTGTATTGTGGGCAGAAAAATCTATGTAGAGGATAAAGAACATGTATTTCCATGGGTGGAAGCATATATGGATACTTTTCCACAAAAAACCAAAAATCATTTAGCTATGGCCATGCAATTTCGTAATATTTTGTGGCTTGTAATATATTTTGGGCAAGGAAAAAAATTACATATTTATAGCTATGGATGGAGAAGCACAAAGGTTCATGTTTCTTCCTATATTTTATTCTATTTGTTGAGTCTGAGTTACTGTATAGACATATTACTTTCTCTCCGGTGCATACCAACTTCCATTCATGTTCATTGTATTTTGTGTGTTCTGACATTCAAACAAACAAAATAGCTGGAGAAAATGACAGAGTCTTGACTACATCGGTTGAAGAGGAGATAGAAAGGTACATGCTTGTACTATTATGTCATATTACGATGTTTTTTGTTTCATTTATTGTTTGTATATGTGTTCACCTAGTTTATTGTATGTTTATCTTCCTTCATACTAACCTCCTTCATGTATGTTGTATTTTTCCTACATTGCTACATTTAAACAAACATAATGGCTAGGGAGGATGATGGACTCTTTGGCGAGAATGTAGAGGAGGAGTTAAATAGGTGGATACCTGTACTCTTATTTCATATTCAAGTGTTCAGTATTTCATTTACTGTCTGTATATTTGTTGTGCTTGTTCTGCTGCTTTGCACGCTTCTGTTTTTTTTTTTTTTTCAAATATAATTTTTTTGGTTTACATGTATGTATATACTACATATATTTCTTCATATTCTCATGTGAATCATATTCTGTTCGTTGTTTCATTGGAATAAAATGAACAATTTTTATTTCTTTTACGTGTCTGTCTTCATACAAACTTGCCTTCATGTGCATTGTATATTCAATGTGCTACCTTGGAAGAAACAAGTTAGTTGGAAAGGAAGATGAATTTTTTTGAGCACCAACAAAGGACTATGTGGCACAATATTCAAAAATGTATACAAACTGGGTGGGGGCATATAATATTAGACTAGAAAATGATGACTTGGCAGAAATGGGCCTTTCTGCCCTCCCCATTTCTACTTTTTCCATTTTCTATTATTCCTTTTGATTTCTAATTTCTCTTCTTAGTAGTTTGTTCGAATTTTTTTTGGTTTGTCGGTTGGTAAACCAAAAATTTCAAATTTATGGTCACACTTATACCTTATTCCATATTTACCCACTTTGTCGATTGTGGGTGTCGGGATAGCAAGCTCAAGATTACTCCGATGGCTTTCGGGGGTCCGCAATATACATATTGGTCGTTGTGCCCCACCATCATGCCCTGCTTCCTGTTACACATTTTTCCAGTCAAAAAATCAGAGGCATACAATTTGATGCTCAAGTCCTCATGTTTCTTGAGTATATTCCTCGACACGCTATTTTGTATTCCATCTCCTTCCACCCTGCATGTGATATTAAGAACTATTATAGACATTATAAAATGCATGTGCTTGTTTAGTCCTTCTGTTGTTAATATACACATGAATATATCAGAAAACATTTGGACAAGTGACATGGCCATGAGCATTCAGTCATCCCAGACAATAGCAGACTGACAAGGCCAAAGATAAATATGCATACATTTTGTTCCTAGTATGTTTACCAAACAAATATCCTCGGATATTTATCCATATATGGCATGGTGAATATGTTGATGTCATCTGCAATACATGGTTTGTAGTTCACAAGAAGTATCAACAAGTACAAGAGAGACGTTGAACATAGTGCACGTTCCACAAACTAAGAGGTGTGGTTGCAAAACTCTAGCTCCATAGTTTATCCAAGATATGCTTCTACTTGTAGATTTATGCCAGTGAAAAAAGAAAACAAAAAAAAAATGCACACTTCTATTCACTTTAGTTTTCCTGTTCAAAAATTCTCACCAGGTCTAGAGTTGTAACATCCAAAGCACTATTAATAGAGGGCTTGAACAACTGCTGAACTAGACATGTGTTCATCGAGGACATAATGGTCGCCTATAGCACCTACTTGGACAGGGAAAAAAAAACTAGATCCATTATGCATTCTGACATGATAGACAAGGAAGCCATGATGACAGTCACACTAACTATTCCTACACAACTTGTCCAGAAACATGCAGAAAAGATATTTCCGGGTAATGGGATATCCATTACAAATTTTAATATATTTCCCAAAACAGTGTATGACCATGGTGATTTTGATCAGATTATTTTTCTCAACAAAACAAGTATTGTAGAAAAAAATCCCCCTTGTTTGTTCAGAATATCATTTCGTCCCAGACGCAAATATCAACTAGCTTGCACAGAGCAGTGATATTTACCCAATTGGAACCATTGTCGCAGTTGTCACACTGGTGAGAAAACTTGGCTCGCAACACATTATCCATATAAAGGATGGAGATTCAGAGAGTGACAAGACAATGGTACTGTTTTCCATATCCAGTTTTGTACTGTTTTCCATATACCTATTCAAATTCATTTTCGTCAATGGAACAACAATTGCATAAAGGGCAGTTTCCACTTATGCTCTTCAAAAATATAACAAAGAAAAGAGATGTTAGAGAAATGATATTTCACACAACCCAAGAAACATTTGTAATAGCATTTTGAGCAGACATAGTACAGGATATGAAGAAACTAGCTAGTTCTACAACTGTTGTGCATATACATCCACATAATCATCCTCACTTTGCTTATACAAATAGCCTTCACCAAATTTCTGCAGCTTGTTTTATTTGATTCTTTTTTTTTTACGGGGGGGGTTTTGCAGTTGTGTATTATATTTTTCAATGTATTAATTCCTGTGCTCACATTTCTAGGTTGAACGTGTTTTGGTTCCAGCTAATGCATACTCAACACCCTTTGATTCTGTATGTGTGAAATGAAATTCTCCTTCCTCTGCTTCCTCTTTGATAAGGGATGATATGATTGATTGTCTATGATGGGGTGAAAAATGTCCATATATATATGGACTTTGACTGAATGCTGGCATATGAACCATGGGCAACACAACCGTACATTGTACAATTAGGCAACCTCTATTACAAGATGTCCTTCCTAGGTTGGCAGAATTGTCGTATGAAACATACCTATAGAAAAAGGAAAGTAGTGTCTACATGCTGCGCGACTTTCGGATACACAACAAATTTAACTCAAATGAGGACAATGCAATATTGCATATCAGATGAAGAAGAAAAAAAAAATGAGAAGAAATGAAAAAATATATCAAGATTTGGCAGGAAATGAAAATATCTCATGTGTCTCTATAATATTTCTTCAACACCCAGATGAATGTTCGTCGAACTCGAGTACTTGAGATTGCATGTGCATAATATTGTTCAGTCCAAAAATGGCAAGCATGGAAGAAAATCCCATATATCCCATGGCCCCGTTTATTTTCTCGTGGGAAAATATACCAGATGTAAGAGAAAACCAATGCCGCGACATGTTTTCTTTGTATATCAAATTGTTTGATGCAAAGGTCGATGTGTGCTACTCTATGGAACCTTATGGGATCTTGCTTGCGACCTGTTTGGAGTTTAGATGGTTCTTGGTTGTATAATTCGTCTGCCAATTTGTATATCGCAGAACTCCTAGTGTTGTTTGGAGGACACGAGACAATAGAATTGAAATTTTTTAGCCAGCTAGTACGCAAGTCCGCCTGCCAATTTGTATGGAAATGTGACACAAATGTAGTATGTGGCTTGTTTTCACACTTTTCCTTGATCGATGAACTTGGTAAAATTAATCTCCTGGAATAATTTTAAATAAACGAATATATACTATGAAAAGTCCAATTCTGATATCATATCAACAAGAGGCCCTTAAAATTCAAATTCGTCATTGTTATGCTTGCAGTGATAGAATTTAAAAAAAATAAAATTGTTTCCTTCATTTAAAAAAAAATAAGATATTTAACATCCTTTAATAATTTTATGTAATTCCCCTAGATGGGGTGCTCTCCTGACATGAAAACTCCTTTTAGGATTGCCGCCACCTAGCCACCTCCTCATCCACCTAGCGTACAACCTCGTCCACGTCCCTTCCCCAGGGCCTGGTCACCTCTAGCCTTTACGTTACCTGTCACCACCCTCCTTCTTGCATTTGGGAATCTATGTTCACTCGCTCAAGGAGCTCTACAACTCATACACCTTCATGAAGCCGTGCATACAAGGAGATCTACAACTCGTGCTCCCACTTCTTCTGGACATGATGGGGTCTCTAGAACCTCATTTCCTTTTTAGCATTACTGAGTGCCAATTTTCCAGAGCTCTCCCATCTCTCTGTCCAACCTTCGAGCTCTGGTGCGACCTCCTGTGGATTCTAGCCAGGCTTCGGGGTTCACTCCTCACCATGCCATGACCCCGTGGAAAGCCAAAGTGGGGAGGATCTTGGTACTTGTCTCATGGAAGAATATCGCCTGCCTGAGAGGCTCAGGATGAATCGGGTGCTCCTCATGCAGCACTCCCAGAATCTTTCCTAATAGACCCTCCCCTGGAGGCTCTCCTAGAAGACTCGACCCTTGAAGCTATTCCAGCATTCCCACCCCTTGGTACATCCCAACCCCTCAATGAAGCTCCTCCCTTGGCACCCTTCCTTGTTCCTGGCTTGAACCAGTTACCCTGTAACCAAACAACTTACGAACAACCACCATGCAACCTCTCCCCTCTATCGAACCCCTACGGATGTAGGGTCGATTGGTTCAATCTGTATGGGAACTCGCTTGGCTTTGTACCTCCACCTTTGTCCTCCCCTCCACGTCCCTCTTACCCTCCCTCCCCCCCTTTCCCCCCACTCACCACCCTTCATCCCACCTCCTCTCTGATATCCTCCTCCTCCTCCTCGCTCAACACCCACCCCTACTTCTCCTGTGCTAAGTGCACGGATAGAAAAAAACTCTTAGAGGCTATCAATTTGATGAAAAAAGACATGGAGGTTATTAAACTAATAAAAAAAGACTTGGAGGAGATTAAAGCGGCAACGCTCGACAAACAACAGAGGGAAACCGACCACTGGAGAAGTGTGGATGCCCTGATGATGTTCATGAAGGATATTCAACAAGCTATGGATGAACATGGGAAAGACAAAGCACCAACGAAGCAAGTTTTTGCAGGACTACGTCTTGGTCCAGGTTTTTATAGTTGTTAGTGTGTTTTCTTGGTTTTTTCTGCAAATATCGATGCACCTAGGCCCTGCGTGGCCTAGTAGTCTAGTTAATTTTCAGTGGCATGACTCTGGTGAGGCTGGTCTCCCATCTGGGCACCAAGACATGTTATTTTTTGGACAATTGGCCAAACTAGCTTTTGGACATTTGGCACAGTGGTTTTCCTTCTGGGCACTGCCACCACGTGGCTAGTAGCACCATAGATATCTGTAATTTTTTGAAAGGAATCAATACAATACTCTAACTTACAAAAAAAAAAAAAAGCTGTAATTAAATTGTACAATATCAATATTTAATATTAATGATTTAGTATTTGAAAATAATGTTTTTAGATAATTTTAGATAGTTAATAGGGATGACCATCCGAAAACAGTCGCAATCTTGAGCCCTGCATTCCTAGAGTCCATCTATCAATTTGTATATTGCGGATCTCCAAGTGTTGTTTGGAGGACATAGAACAATAGAAGTGCAATGTTGAGCCATCCAACCCGTAAGTCCGCATATCAATTTGTATATCACGGAACTTTGGCTACTATTTGTAGGACACGAAACAATAGAGGCCCAATTTTTAGCCCTCCAGCCCGAGAACCCGTGATCCAAAATGTGGCTAAGTATGGAATGAGGAATCCGTACACGCTCTATAAAATCTCATGTCTATACTTTATACAAGTACATATTTAGTATCTATTACTCGTTTCTTAGAAAATTTCTAGGTCTGGAAGTTGGTGGATACATGTGCTCAAATTTCCAATTACTTTTATATCACCAGCTCGACCAACCGCTTCCCCATTTCATATTCTACAAACTTTTTGGATCGCGAGTTTTCGAATACGTGGGTTTTTCTTTTAAATAAGATATTTAACATCCTTTAATAATTTTATGCAATTAAATTGTACAATATCAATATTTAATATTAATAATTTAGTATTGAAAATAATGTTTTTAGATAATGTTAGATAGTTGATAGTGCTAGAGTCCGTCTGTCAATTTGTTTATCGTGGAACTCCAAGTTTTGTTTGGAGGACATAGAACAATAGAAGTGTAATGTTGAGCCAGCTAGCCCGCAAGTTCGCCTATCAATTTGTATATCACGAAACTATGGGTGCTATTTGTAGGACACAGAACAATAGAGGCCCAATTTTGAGCCCTCCAGCCCGAGAACCGAAGATCCAAAAAGTGGCCAAGTATGGAATGATGGATTCATACATGCTCTATAAAATATCATGTACATACTTTATAAATGTACATATTTGGTATGTATTACTCGTTTCTCAGAAAATTTCTAGGTGCGGAAGTTGGCGTATAGACGTGTTCAGATTTCCACTTACTTTAATATCACCAGCCCAATCGACCTCTTCCCCATTTGATATTGTACAAACTTTTTGGATCGAGAGCTTCTGAATACATAGGTTTTTATTTTAAATAATATATTTAACATCCTTTAATAATTTTATGTAATTAAATTGTACGATATCAATATTTAATATTAATAATTTAGTATTGAAAATAATATTTTTAGATAATGTTAGATAGTTACTATCCCCGGAGTCTGTTTTTCAATTTATAAATCGCGGAACTCCGAGTGATTTTTGGGGGACACGAAACAATAGAAGTGAAATGTTGAGCCGGCTAGCCCACAAGTCCACCTGTCAATTTGTATATCGCGGAACTCTAGGTGGTATTTGTAGGACACGGAACAATAGAGAAGCCACAATCCAAAAAGTGGCTAAGTATGGAATGCGGGATCCATCCATTCTCTCTAAATCTCATGCCCATACTTTATAAAAGTACATATTTAGTATGTATTACTCATTTTTTCGGAAAAATTCTAAGTGCAGAAGTTGGCAGATTCACGTCTTCAGATTTCACTTACTTTATATCACCAACCCAATCGACCACTTCTCTATTTCATATTGTACAAACCTTTTTGTCTAATTAAATTGTACAATATCAATATTTAATATTAATAATTTAGTATTTAAAATAATGTTTTTAGATAATGTTAGTTATTTGATAGGGATCACCATCCATAAATAATCGCAATCTTGAGCCCGCCAACCCGTCTATCAATTTGTATATCGCAGAACTCTAAGTGTTGTTTGGAGGACACATAACAATAGAAGTGCAATGTTGAGCCAACCAACCTTCAAGTCCGCTTATCAATTTGTATATCGTAGAATTCTGGGTGTTATTTGTAGGGCACAGAACAATAGAGGCCCAATTTTGAGCCCGCCAGCTCGAGAACCTACAACCCAAAAGATGGCTAAGTATGGAATGTGGGATACATACATGCTCTATAAAATATCATGTCCATACTTTATAGAATTACATATTTAGTATGTATTACTCGTTTTTCGGAAAATTTCTAGGTGCGGAAGTTGGTCGATTCACGTCTTCAGATTTCACATACTTTTATATCACCAGCCCGACCAATCACTTCCTCGTTTCATATTGTACAAAATTTTTGGATCGCAATTTTCCGAATAGGTGAGTTACCGGATAGGTGGGTTCAATGTTGTGTTTCCATTGTTCCGTCGCCTACAAACAACACCCAGACTTCTGTGATCTACAAATTAGCAAAAAAATTGAAATAAATGAATATATACTATGCGACGTCTAATGGAAAAATCATATGAATGAGAGGACATTAAAATTAAAATTCTTCGTTCTTATACTTGCAGTGAAGCTAACAGTACAAAAAATTTACTTAAACATCCAAAAATTGATTTTCTTATAACTTTTCAACGCTTCTCTTATACAAATAGATACTGGAAACTATAAACATCACTCGTTGTATCTATTCCTTAATTGAAGAACATGTGGACATGTTTAATGCAATCCATAGTTACTGTTAAGACCATAAATGGTGCTTTCTTAAAACAATTCCCACCTCCAAAAGCTGCCATCCTCTTTCTCTTTTGCCCTATGCTTTCCCTTTCTTTACTTACTCGTTTTTCGAAAAATGTCTAGGTGCGGGATTTGGCGGATTCACGTCTTCAGATTTCCATTGTTACTTTTATATCACTAGCCCGACTGACCTCTTCCTTATTTCATATTAAAAAAACTTTTTGAATCGCGGGTTCTCGCATAGGCGGGTTCAACATTGCACTTACATTGTTCTGCCACCTGCACATACCACCCGGACTTCCGCGATTTAAAAATTAGAAAACAAATTCCCCTTTCATCTTGTATGCTTTCTCTTTCTATTTACTTTGTCCCTTTTTCGAAAATCTCATGCTTTTATATACAACACCCAAGCAATATACAAATTTCACTCTCGACATTGCACTTCCACTGCCCCCATACGCACAAACAACACCCAAAATTCCATGATATACAAATTGACGACAGGAATATGTCACTAAAATGAAATATGGCCACCGGCCCCACACGTCTCCTCAGTATATCTTCTGACCCTTTTTTTTGTAACCCACTTGACTGCTTTCCATACTTGGGAATTTCTTGGAATCTGTTTCGCGGGTTGGAGGGTGGACGAAATGTACAATGCTTGGTCACTCTTCACCATCACTGCTACCTTAATACTTATTTACAGATATGAAATTATTAATCTTTAATGCTAGTAGTTCATCCTACAGAGACCGTTAATATTGTCATTAATGTCCGAAAGGCCAGAGAAGATTTGTCATTACTACAAATTAAACCAAGATTTGCAGAGAAGAGTGTTATCCTTTCCAAGTACTCCTTTCAAACATGATGTAATCTCTATCGACCAATTGGCGCCTTTAGGAAATCTCTAATTCTTAATCATTGTTCGCCGTCACCGGCACCTTCGCATTTTTTTCTAAATATGCAATTATTGAGCTTTAATGGTAATAACTCATTACACGCAAACCCTGGAGATTGTCATTGATTAGAGAAAGGATAGAGGATATCTTCAATTGATACACATTAAACTAGGATTTGCGGAGGGTTATATTATCCCTCCCCAATTTTCATTTCAAACATCATCTAGAGAAAATATAAATTCTCGTTAACTTATGGAAGTGGTTCTGTCCAGATACAACAAACACATTCGGGCATGATGGCCAGAGGTTCCAATATTCTAGGGAATATTTGTACTACTCATCTCCCTCTTCCCAGGAGAAAAAAATGAGATGGTCCCTTGGTACACCGAGAGATATATTTCAATCCAAAGAATTCCAAGGAAACCCTGCCTCCTCAGAGAACCTGCCTAGCTGCATTGATGGTTGGTGCAAAGGTTGATGCCATGGATTCCGAGCCGGAAGAAGATGGTCTGATGGACGATGATATGACAATGGATGATGGCAATGCAGAGATTGTTCCCACTCCTAGGCCCAAATTGAAATAAACCATAACGAGTGGAACTTGTCAGCTCAGTGATGGAGGTCCTGACAACACCAAAAGAAGGAGTTCCAGAAAAGAAACCAATGCTGAATGAAATATTCATTTTGCAGCTTGAAATTAGGAATTCCAGAATTCCAAATTAGTCTGTTTTGGGTGGAAGACTTCCACTGTAAGGAAATGATATGTTGATGCTCCTAGAGATATATTTCAAGCCAAAAAAATATTCAATTGTGGGACTAATGTCTTGTTCTCTGGATATACAATTAACATCTTCGGGAATGAGGACCATAACTCCCACTGGTGAAAGGAATTTTTCTACTAGTCATCTCCTTCCACCCAGATTGGACTAATTTGGGCCTCTAGAATTGCACATGCAACATGCGGTTTCTTGGTGTGTGTTAAGGTCAA
>JASDQU010273628.1:0-15030 GCA_032191745.1 Picea mariana
ATATGAACCCTAAGTAAACAAATGATAGAAGATAAAGGGAAAATATGTACTGATAGGAGTGAATGAAGATAATAATATGAATAATGGAGTGGAGAGTGCATTCTATCCTAGTTGAATGATACTTGGATCCAACATGTCTCATTGTATTGTATGTTGTGATAGTTGTGTCTTCTCACTATAATGTATGTTTCTATGTCCATCATGGGATTCCTAGAGCACCACCTATCATTCATGATCCAACACATAGTAGTCAAGAATCCCATCCATTGCTAATGTGTGAAAATACCATATGATTAATTAATAATTTGTATCCTTAATTATGAGCTATCAATATTTACTATCACCATATTCTTCTAGTGAATGTAGATTTATATTTGAAGTTGGAAATATTAGTGAATAATTCAAGAACTACTTCCATGCAAAATATATCTACATTCAACACTTTATGAGCTATCCCAACGTTGTTCCAATTGTGGATTTTCGAGAGGTGATTAGGTCCCACATTTTATTTACCTAGTTTAACCACCACTTCAAAATAAAACTCCTAAAATAGTACCAAACATCGATATAATTAACCTTCCAACATTGTATTGTTAACCAAATACTTGACCACTAAATTATCAATGAACAACTTGACTGGTCCAGAAGATAATACTTGAAATTTTCTAGCATATATGACATCACAGGGCCTTTTCATTTAATGGTTGTGTAATTACAATGTTTTTCTAAAACATTACCTTGGGTGGTGTAGCATGTGTTACCCTGGCTATGCCAACATGTTCCCAATGCAATGGTAGTGGAATCCACATGGACATGGAAATTTTTTGAACAATTAGCAAAAACAAGAATTGGAGCCATAACCATCCACCATTTTAACTTGGAAAAACCCTTTTCACATTCTACATTCCATACCAATGGGGCATCTTTTCATAGTAGTTCCTCCTTCTACATTATTAGTTGAGCATGCCCCATGATAAATATATGGTAATACCCTTCATGACCATAACACAGGGACATTCTCTAGTGAATACATATTCTCAAAATTACTATGATTTTCATTAGTTTGACTAAACATCCTTCCTTGTAGATAATATGATCCAAGAGGATGTTGAATGGGGTGTATAAAATGAAATTCTTAATATTTAGGTACAACTAGATCAATCAACGTCTTTCCATCACCAACATTAGTTTAGCCATGTGACCCTTTAGCTAGATATACCTTGCCAATAATTGAAAGTATAGCTCAAGGAAATTATGCATATACTCATTGAACATAACAAACATGATTCTAGAGAACATGATTGGTGCATTACTTGGGACAAAGGGCATGAGATTGTATGCATAGAATCACCATTCCATATAAAAAATAGTGTTCATCTTATCCTCCTTGATGATACATATTTTACGATAGCCAAATAATCCTACTATGAAGGTGTAAAGTTCATTCCTTTCCACTTTATTGGTAATCTCGTGACTAAAAAATGTATGAAAGGGATGATGTATGTAGGTCTGACTCAATCTACAAAATTCCACAGAAAAAATTATTCCACCTTTTTCACAACCTAGATGACTATTAGAGTAATGGAAACTTATTGTTACATTGAAAATATCTAACTAATAGTTATCATATCACATATCTATTGTTTAGAATATTTCGTATAATTTGAATGCATCCTATATAGTCACTTCTTAGTAGATCAGGTGTCAGGATTCAATTCTATATTCATCTCCCAATGTTCTCCTCTCACTCTTTTCATCTCAAAGATGATACATGGGAATATGTGAGTGTACTCTCAAATAAAATATACAATGTCTGAAATGATGTTTTCATACAAATAGTCACCAATAATATCCAACTTAGACACATCCTCCATACTAAAATCGACTATTTGTCTTCAATATCCCATGATAATGAACTAGACAGTTGGTATTCTTGTCTTTTGAGACTACATGGTGCACCTCTATTTATTCAAATCACGGAGAATGAAATTATTTTGTGACATCATCCTCTACAAAATCTATGGACAAACATTATGGTAGTCCCATTAGTGGGAAACATTGAATGTGTTTTATATCCCCACTAATCAACATATCTTCCTCACAAAGTTGAAAAGTGCCATAGAACTTAAATTGTAGTTATGGTAAGTAGGTCATCTATCATTACATTTTTCTTCTATAGGTACCAATTCTTCAACAATGACTCTAAGGTGGGCACACATTTATGCACCCACTACTAAATAAAAATTCCCTGTGTATAATACTAAGTTTCACAATGATCCACATGCTCTACTATATAAGAAGTACCATTGAATTGTAGGGACTATTTGGAAAAGATTGATTTATGTTCATGATCATACTCTTCCACGGAAGATTTTGCAGGTTTGACTCATTGAGTGTCATTTTTCATTTATTACTTATATTCATGTGGCTAGGAAATGAAATGAATTAACTAGTTCATTAGCAAACAATATTCTTTAATGAAGGATCCCAATGTGATAAAATGCATGTTGGGTTCTTGGAACAGTTCAAATTATTTTGATAATAAGAACTTTGATCTGTTCTACTAAAAAGGTCTATGGTTTGAGCCTGTATAGACCTATACATTCCACTAAGTTACACTACTCTTATATATATATATATATATATATATATATCCCCTCATATTCCCTATGACTTGGACTTTCAAAGTCTTTTGGATCATATCAATATCTTGTCCTTATCAAGATCGATGGATGGGAACATGGGTGAACACAAACCTTATGTCTAGTAGGTTCCTAGTCCTACTATATCTTCTCGTGAGTCAAAAGTTCATAATGAAATTCCCACAATAATTCAAGGATATATACCAAAGTGATATCCAATTTTTATACCCTCTATTCAAACATGATGTGTTAAGTTATGTGTTCCATAAACTTTGTGGCATTAGTTGTTCCATTAAACACTAGTGGATATTTAATCTCTCCATGAATCCACTTAATGGAATTTGGTAGTGTGGATATTTGTGTCAATTAATTCTAATACTCCCTATGCAACCCAAAATTAATGGACACTTTGGAATACATGACATAGGAGAATACTATTCTCCAACTCAACTTTCCAGTAGCAGTTGGATTAATGTAGTCTTCCCACTATCCTATGGTGATATTATCGAAAAATACCTTCATCCAATACTTATTCTATCTATTTAGAAAATGTGTTTCCCTACATTATATCCAATGGATATACCATCCAATAACCCTTCTTATCAAATGTCATCATTATCAAATTCCCAATCAATCCATTACAATACTAGGTATGGATATTTGTCATCTACTATGTCAATGAACTCAAAGTAAGCAGAAATATTCACACAATTGGGATAAAATTCCATCTCACCAATTTGACAATGGGGAAAATGTGTGATTGGTTCACCAACTACCACTAGATCAACAAGTGGACCCAATTTGGTCATCCCATGAGTTCCCATGATTACTTCAGTAGGATGTTAACATCCAACCTCAAGTTGAGCATAACTTCTCACACTTCATATCATTGAATCAATGCATTTAAGATAAATTATTTTCCATACCTTGTTCACTGGAAATGGTTTAAGGGCCTATCTTGTGCCTCTATTGGTGACTCTAAAATTGTCCCAAGGAATGCCCTTAACTTTGTTGGGGATTTATCAATCTCTATTATCTATAGAAAACTTTTCAAAAATTCTTTGACTTCATCTTCTACTTTATATACTAGTAGAATCATGCATTGACTTAGTGGCCAAATTATGGAAGGTTTTCTATTTCTTGCATTCACAGTAACTATGTTTCTAACTTGAATATCTTCCTGCATTACCTTAATTACATATTTAAAGTAACCCTTCTTTCATAGTACATCAAACCTTGGTGCTCACTATAAATCTTGATATATGGGTCCTTGATGTGCATCTCTCATGTTTGTGCTACAATTGGATCCAAAATAGGTGACGATATGGATCCCAATGTAGGCAAAACCTTCTATATTTTCACCATGGATATAAATCTCACAAATCACCATATTATCACTACTCTATCTCATGTATTGTTCCTCCCATTTATTAATCAATTGTATACAATCATGTGTATTATGTATTGTCTTTTGGTAGTACCCACATCAAGGATGGTGAGGATATAAGTAATTCCTTTCAATATACCCAACTTCATAATAATTATAAAATCATGGTGGGAGATGATCCACTTATTTCCATAGAGCCCTATTACCCTAATTTTAATTATGTCCCCCATCCACTCCCATGGTTGAGTCCATTGTTTTAGAATATCTCACGAAGCCCAACATCCAGCTTGTCATGTAGATTTTTTCTTTTAAAAACCTACATGAGGTGTGGCAATAACTGTTTCATGGATATAGCGACGAAAAAATTTCGACGTAAAATAGACTTTTATTTCTTGGAAAGTGTGACGGATATGTGTGGCAATAGAAACGAAAAACTGTGGCAAATTTGGTCATATGTAGTAATGATGGAAACATTTTCATTAACTCCCATAAGATTTATATGAATGTCATCTAGTCCATCAATAGTTTCTTCCCCCTCATCAACGCATTTTTTCTAAAAGGGTGGCCTAATCTATTGATTAGGGCCTCTCTATTCTCGTTGTTCTCTAGGCTCTCCTTGCCTTATCTAGGGAGGATTTCTTCTGAAATTGGGATTTCGGATTTGAGGGGCAGGTTTATTCTCTCTAGGTGGGTTCCTATCAGTGATTTCTAATATCTCCATCATTCTCTCCATAGTTCTAACTAAAGAATCTATTTTGGCATTTGCGGTGGAATTTGAAGGTTCTTCCTTGATTGTAACTCTCATTTTTGTTCTTTTCCTAGCTCTCTTAGCCAAAATGTTTTCTTCAATACTCACAAAACATTATTGTATATCTTCCAGAGTTGCATGGTTTCTTTCTCTCAACTAGTAGGACATATCAAGATCGAATCCATCCGGGAACTTGATCAAGGCCAAGCCTTGAGGAGGTTTAATGTTATAAGGAATTGCATTATAGATATTATTAAAATGAGTGCAATAATCTAGTACAGTTTCCCCTTGATTTCTTCTGATATTTTCAGGCTCAGATAAAATTTGGAGTGTACTTTTCTTTACCTCGCATCTACTGAGAAACGATTGGTGGAAAGAAGAAATATCAACAATGCTAGCAGCTGGTAATGCTTTGAACCATTTCTTAACATCACTAGTTAAACTTTGTGTAAAGAGTCTCATTTGGACATATGCCTCATCAACTTCCTGTAAGTCAAAGAAATCATTCATTTTATCCACATGTTGTTGGGAATTAAGGGTTCCAGTGCCATCAAATTGAGGAATCCTAGTTTGATAGTCCTGGGGCATGTTATGTAATGGAGAAGCCAACACAAGGGGAGCATATATTATTGCCATGATTGGTGGAGGAGGTTGTATGACAACTTGTATAATTGTTGGAGAAGTGACAGAAGATGTGGAAGAAGCAGGGTTGGGAGGTATAAAATGAGTTACTTGAGGATTGACAAAAGATGCAACAATAGAGAGGGAAAAAAGCTCAACAGAATGTCGAAAATGGGCTTTATACAAAGATTGGTCAAGATTTGATGCTAGATCATGTATTTTCTCAAAATTTTGAAGAACATGTTGATCAAATTCTATTCCAAGAGAGAATCGTTTAGGGGTTTTAGGTTGGAGGATGGTCTTATCTAGTACTATTTCATCCACAAAGATATCAAATTTGGTTCTGAAAAGGCTATTCTCAAAAGTTAGGTCAAATTCGATGTATTGGATTGTGACAAGCTTCTCTGGAAGATAAGTGGCCCTAGGGAGAGGAATACTACTTTCATGACTTTTTGTTGTGTTTCATTTTCTGATTAATTTTTCTGGATTATCTACTACCTTTACATGTTCTGGATCAGGGTGATATCTGGTGTGAATTCTTTTTGGAGCTAGAACTTAAAATTTAAGAAATCTAATTGAATATTTACAAATTTTAACAACCTATGAACATTTATCTCTTTAAGGTTAGATCTTTTATTGTTCAGAATTAAAGTTTTCTTATCTAGGGAAGACAATTCACAAAGTTGGAAAATTTGTTCAGTTCCCCAATATGGTCGCCACTATGTTAGCACTCTGTAATTCCCAGAGGTTGTTAAGGGTAGAATAAATTAAAAGAGGCAACTCATCAAAACACTCTTGAAACTAATATCTATCCCTTCCAGTTTCGGAGAAGGATCTCTCTGTATGATTTAGATTTGTTTAGGTTTTTATATATTAGGCTAGTTAAGATAGTCTAAGTTTGTTTGTTTGTTTAAAAAGTTTTCTGAAGAAATGCATTAAACTTCCATTGGGATATGGGGTCTGTATTAAAGATAAAAAATAGATGCATATTTTGATGAGGTTTCTTCACAGGGAAAGGGAGTCAAATTGTTGGATCTATTAGGATTAAATGAGATGGATTGGACATAAAAACATGAGAAAGTCAACCAAGAAAAGAAGCAGTTAAGAATTTGCTTACTTAATATCAGATGAATAACACATAGACCATTAAAATACCAGAGACCGAGTATGAAAGATAAATTCTATTCTATTGACTTCCTTTTAATGATTATAATCTGAAATACATAAATGATTACAAAGAACATAAAAACATTTAATAGAGAAAGAGAAATATCACCAACAATTTGGCACAAGAATCTTGTAAATTGGTCTATTTTATTATTGATTGACCGTTTTGAAAAGATTACACAATAGCTCCTTGGGTGCAAAAATCGACCCTCAATACTTCGAAGGAAGAAGTATTTATACAATAGTTTACATCTCATCCTATCATAAATGACCGAGATATTATGGAGAAAAAATACAACTAACTAAATCTCAAATTACAAAATATAGGAATGTTGATGATCTAATCGGATCCTTGGTGATGATTTTGTGGAAGCAGTTATTGACTCATACTAATTGACTTGACTGTTTGCTCCATCCTGACTTGAAACTCCACATCACTTTTACTCAAGTAAATAACACAATTTTTCCCATCTCTTTTTAATAGGGATGGGAACCTTGAGTAACTTTTTGTATATCTCGTCCATCTCAGTGTACTTGGAAAAAGTGGGCTTTGTGATGAAAATGTGTTTTATCTCATGTTGGATGCTTAAGTACGACTGTAATATTTCTAGGAAAACCTTGTCAGTAATGCTTCCTTGTGTACATGCAAATTTCGAACCATCATTTTCCACTGTATTGATCTTCTACTTGTAATCTAAAAGATTAATAAGCTTCTCATTTATTACCAGTAGTCCAGGAAGACCCTTCTTGTGAAGTACTTCAATCTTGCTAAAAAATATTTGCACTTCATTGTCCATTAATTGATCCTTCTCTTCACGTTGCAACATCAATCCTTTCTTGACCTGAAGGATAGTCTATGTTCTATATTCAATCTCCAATGCTTCCAACTCCTTCTTGTTCTTGGAGTTTAAGAACTTGATGAGTTCAATGGATTTTGTAGGTTTTTCTCCTAGTTCTTCCTTAATTTTTTCAATTGCTTCTCTGGACTTCTGTACCAGTTCATGTTGTTCAAAGATAATATATATGAATGGCCATATCTTTACCATAGACTTGATGATGTCCATCCATATGTTTTCCTTGGCTTCAGATAATGTCTTTTCCATGACAGACTCCTTCTCCAACTTCTGTAGTTGTTGACCAAGTCTCTGAGTTTTATGCATTTCTGCATGATAGCTAGATTGGAACATGGAATTCATATATTGGAGGCTTTTCACTTCTTCTTACAACTTTCCAATTTCCTCCCCTTGAAAGGACATATCTTCCATGGACTTTACCAGCTTCTCAGAAGCATTTGAAACTTTCACTGGGATAACTAATGGAATTTATACTATTGTGGTTGTTTTTGTTGTACTAACTCTTGTGAGAGGAACTACATCCATTGGGATAACAACCATATGCACACTATGTTCTTTATATTTAACCAATTTGTCTAAATCAAACTCCATATCCTTTATCTTTGTATTCTTCTCCATGATCATATTTAGCATCTCCTCTTTATGGCCTTCACTTTCATCCATTTCTTTTCCTTGTGAATCTTCATTGGATGGAAGTTTCAGTTTCTTTCTCAAGTAGGCTATATAAACATTTTTATTCTTCCGCAATTCTTCAGTTGCCTTGACATTCTATGGGTCATATCCAATCTTTAACACTAACTCTTCTAGGGACTTCATCTTATTTTCTTTGGCCAAAGAGGATATATTTTCCATTTTCAATTGAGATTGGATATTATTCAAATACACCTGCAATTTTGCAGTTGTCAATGATGTATTTGTCAAGGTGGAGAAAATCATCTCCCTTATTTGCCTATGCATGTCCATTTGATCTGTTGGATGGACCTCCTTCACATCAATTTGGGAATGTCACTTGCATTATTACCTTCTCTATGTCAAATGTTGATAGTAACCTATGTTGGGAAATAGAGTTCTGCTTCCAGAACTGGGCATATGTACCGCTATTCAGGATTTAATTCATCTTCTTGATTTATTTGTATTTGTCAAAGATGTTTGACCCTGTTTCTCATGAGAAGAATCAACTGATAGAGTAGTGTTTTTTTTTTTGGATGAAGATGTGGACACTATGTGTTGACTCCCTAAGAATTTTGAGGAATGTGGTCCCTTCATGACTATGGTGGACTATGTTTCTCCTTCTTTAAGCATGTTTTTTGTGTGACCAATTTTAGCCCTCTTTTTGTAAAATTGAAAGTATTCAGCTGACACCTCTATGACTAAAGGTGAAACCTCTTTCCTGGGCCTTTTTTCTATTTGTACTAGAGGAGTGCTGGTATGTGAAATATTGACAGGGGGAGGTTTGTCTTTTGTTTCCAACAATGCATTTTCTTTCCAATCAGTCTGATTCATATACTTTTCTATTTGAGTCATGTGTGCATGAGAATAAGGAGGGTTCTTCTATTTGACCTTGAGTTCTGATATGATACAAAATGGGTCATAATTCGATGTGAAGCTCAGATTGAAGTTCATTTTTTTCAAGAGGTTGTTAGCCTCTTCTCTTGTATCTCTTTTGTTGCATATGAAATAACCAATTTGTATTTTTATTCTGAGTTGTTGTTTCTTCTTCACTGATATAAAATGGATGTCATCATAGTTTATCATCTGCTTGATATATTCTAATGCAAAGATTCTGATAGGGAGATATTTTTGTAGTTTATATGGTGGCAATTCACATCCATATACTCTGATATCATTATGGTTATGGTAAATATACCAATCCCTTGTTTTGGACAAGTTAGATAGGTGAAGAGTTCTATGGAATTCTTCATTGATTCTTGGTTCCATTCTGCTGCTCAACATTCACACCACTGGATGATAAAAATGATCAATGAAGTCTCTAAAGTTGAACTCAGTGGAATTTTTCATCACTATTGAGGTCCATGAAGTCAATGATTGAGGATTTCCTTCCTGATCCAATTTCTAGAGATCACATGAGAATATTTAATCCTGAAATAAAAGGAATGGGTACACCAGCACTGAGGAATACTTGAACATTCCTTCTATTGAATTTGAAGAACTTTTCATGTATGTTGTCATCCAAAAATTGGTTGAAATCAAATTGAACGGTATCTTTCTCCTCTGTGGAAAAAATGGCCAGAAAACCCAGGACAGTTTCATCTACCCATTCATAAGAAAAATATCCTAGTAGGAAGCAGAGGGTGAAAATGATTTGATTGGTCCTGACTGATAAAATGGAAGACGGGTAGGGAGGGTTTTTCTCCGGGAATTATGCATCTTCTGGTAGAAAGATTTCAAAGATTTGGTCTCTTTGGGGGAAGGAGAGTTTCTGATAGAGGTCACTTAGGATTTCAATGGAGAAAGGGTTGGCATAATCAATTTTGGGCATCTGTAACATTTGGTTTATTGATTCATGGGTAATGGTGAACATGGTTTCACAGACAAGGATATGATGGCCCTTTAGCCAGGAAGATAATGAGATTGACACTTAAGGGATAACTCTGGGAAATGAAAGGTTTGGGGAAACATGTACAAGGGAAAATTGGACTCCCAAAGTACAATTTCATCACTTTGAACTGAGAAAATGTCCTTTAGCCATAAGTGTAATTCTAAAAAATTGAATTCACACTTTGACTCTCTAACTTTGTAGTCTTTGTCGGCTAGGGGAACATGCTCCAGGTCGATGGAAGGAGGAAGAAATGTATTTTCGATAGTTTTAGTGGTTTTATCTTTGGGAGCCATAGCTAACAAAGATCTGAAGGAAAAAAAAAATGATTGTGGTTACTCGGATTGATGGCGCCTCTTGACGGTGTGTCTTGGCGATAATTGGCTTGAAAGATGGATTTGGTGTGGTGTCAACAATGTCTGTATCAGTGAAAAATATTGAAATGGTGAAGAAATGAGGTTAAATGGTGCATAGAGGTGTCCGTTATAGCGTGGGTGATGACTAGATGAATAGCGGCCATGAGGGATAGAATTGATTGGCCAACAAGTATGATGTTCATGATGTGTGACAAGGTAGTGGGGTATGGCGCCAGAGTGATGTGGGAGGTATTGAATGAACGGTTAGGTAGGTTCCTGGAGGGGGGTCTAGGTGGTAAGTGGAATTGAGAGGCAGGGGGTTTGCGCTGGGAAAACCACTTTTCTCAGACCCCTCCCCACTGTTAAAGGAAGAAAGTTCGGGGGGTCCAAAAAACACTATTGACCGTTGATCTGAGCGTTGCTTGATCATTCCTGGAAACTATGCACCCTTTAATCGCATAACGACAAAAGGTCATATCCCTGATATAACTTAGGATAAAATCATGTTGTGGGTAGCGCTAAGGTAAACACATCAACCTAACTCAAATACAAGGTATTTAATGAGTCCTTTTGCAAATTTTATTGAAATTAACAATACTAACCTAACTCCTAGCCTAATCAACTAACATATTGATCCAACTTAGATTGTTGGATTAATAATTACTCTAACCTAATATATTTGGCCAAGGTTAGATTGTTTGGACAAATGTATTCACTAACCTATATAATTTGGCCAAGATTAGACTTTTTGGCCAAATTTATTCACTAACCTATCAACATAAATTTAAAAGGTTTGTTCATGATTATATAGTATGATTCAAACCAAGTTTATTTTTCATGGGGTTTTATATTTTCTCTTTAATTTTTTATTTTCTTATACCCTCTTTTCATTTTTTATATTTCTTATTCCTTCTTTTTCTTTTCTTTGTCTTTTTTTTTTCTTTTCTTTTTTTTTTTCTTTTTCTTGCCTTTTCTTTTCTTTTGTAAATCCTTTGCAGAATAAAATGTTATTTACAATACAATACAACTAGAGGAAGAAATGATAATCACCAGGTTATCTTATGAAATATAGGGTTATAAAACTAGGGAAGGGAACCATTATACATACATATCACCAACCCTTACAGTATCTTCAAGAACAGATGAAATTGCAACAATCTCAAGACTACAGGTGGATGGGCTTTCTACAACAATTTCACTTGGTAATCAAGTATAAGAAGGGTACACGTAACAAGGTAGTTGTTATGCTTTCTAGACCTCCTATTGTTTCTTCTATTATTTTGAAGAATGCTTCTTTATCTCATGATAGCTATATAGAACAATATTCCATTGATGAAGATTTTAAAGAAGTATATACGAAGCTAACCCTTGGTGCACATGTAGAGAACTATTGTCTGCATGGAAAGTTATTTTACCATATTGGAAAGCTATGTATTCCTACGAGTGGATGATTCCATGTAATATGAGAAGCTCATACTTCTCTTGTTTCTAGGAATTTTGGGGTAGGAAAAACTATAGATTATTTACAAAGGTTTTGTTACTCACCTAAAATGAAAGAAATTGTAACTAAATATGTAAAGGGGTGTGTGATGTGATCTACTTGTAAGATGACTAATAGAAAACTGGGGCTATACTCACCAATTCCTTTTCCATCCCATCCATTGGAAAGTATATCCATGGATTTTGTAGGGGGTTTACCCATGACCAAAGGGGGTCATGATTATTTGTATGTTGTAGTGGATAGGTTCAACAAGATGTGTATTTTGATGCCTTGTAAAAAGTAGATCACTACTGAGGAGACTGCTAATCTTTGTTTTCAGCATGTTTGGGTTCATTTTGGATTACCCACATCTATCGTCTCGGATCAAGATACTCGATTCCTTGGAGACTTTTGGACTAACTTGTGGAAGATGATCGACACCAAATTAAATAGGAGCACTTCTTTCCATCCATAGACCGACGGAAAGACAGAGGTGGTAAATCAAACAGTGGTACTATTTCTTTGAGGCTACTACAGTAAGTGTCCCAAGGTATGGGATGAACACATACCCTATGTACAACATGCATACAACCAAGATTTACATCCATCCACTCAGAGTTCACCTTTTGAGACATGTTTTGGATACCTACCGAAGGTTCCTTTAGACTTGATGTACGAGAGAGATACTGATGTAATTGAAGATCGAACATAGGACCGAGCCCACAATTTCATCGAGATGATTCAACATATACACTAGGAAGTCAGGGAACAGTTGGAGAAGATTCAAGGACAATATAAATCTCAGCATGAAAAGAACAGGGTTGATCATCAGTTCCAAGTTTGAGACCGGGTATGGCTTCACATCAACAAGGATACATAAATATCTGCATATTCTAATCTTAAATATGGATACATAAATATATTTTATGGATCTTAATATTTCCATAGACTAGTCATGTTCCCCAAACAAACTTCTAAGCAAGGAGTTATGCCTTCTAGAAGTAAATTTGTGCCAAAATTTTACCCTTACTATTTTGGATGTGAGTTTTTCATACGAGCTTTGTTTTTTGAATGATTTATCTCATTGGATAAATCTCTCTGATCTCTTTCATTTGAGATAAAAATCCATAGTGTAACTTGGTACACAATATTCACGTGGGTTTTTATTGGCTAAACATGTTGTTTACAGCCTAAAAATCGCCCCACAAGTTAATGACCTTCAAAATATGATTTAAAAAAAAAAATTCAATATAAAATTGACGGTTTTATTGTTATATCAGCCCTTTCAATATGAGTCATTGATATCAAATTGGAATAAACTTGAATATTTTATCTGCTAAACCTTCCCCATGTCCATGAATGAACTTCCATTGGCAATCACTAGCCGAAAGCAATCTGGAATTTTAATCCAAGATCCAAATTTCAAAAATTGTCGATCGGACCATCGGTCATCGCTCCATTCTCTTGGAAAATGATTCACAACAACTTGTTAAGATGGTTGATCCAACTATCAACCATCGATTTTCTACAATCCTCATTCGAGGATAAGAGTCCCGACCATTTTGGTTGGTCCGGCCATTAGTCGTTGACCCTTTCTTGGATAATGTGACAATTGTTGATGTGGCATGGCACATGGATGATGATGTGGCATGAAGCATCATCATGAGGTGTCAACTTGGCTGTCATGCAATGACACATGGGTTTTGATCTGGATTGACATGTGGATACTGACATGACATGAAAAATGATCACCCTTATTCCTTCATCGACCATTGGTCATTTATTTCGGATGACCTGAACACCTTGCCGAGTTGGTCGATGCCAAACCATCGACACATCCACCTTAAATGAATTTTCTTCCTAGATTCGAAACACTTAATCAAATCAGTCGATACTAAACCATCGACACATTGGCCATCGATGAATTTTGTTGGTGATTGAAAATACTTTGTTGGATGCAGTCGACACTCGACCATCGGCCCATCGACCATCGGTGTTTTCCTTTGGTCGAACCAAGTCTTTGCCAATTCCTTTGACCCAACCATCGGTCACCCAATATTTCTCCTAGAGAACTTCAACACTTATAAAACTTCGATAAAAACCCAGGTGAATCTGGGTCCTTGCTCTCCCACTCAATATGACCTTGGACACTGATTCTTCTCCAACCTCCCAACTTCCTAAATGAATATGGACCGTCGATCTGATTCATGTACCCAAAGGTCGAAATTGAATCTCGGACGTTGATTTTCTCAACCTTCCAAATGGCCTAAACCTTATAGATTTTTAAATTTATCAAAGTGAATCTTATTCATTGATATCAAGATCAAACACGATCTCGATTGTCAATTCTTGAACTTCCTCCCAGTGTGACATACGACCATTAAAACGTGAATTTTGAACCTTTCCACGTCGAATTTTTCTCTTCAACTTGCATATTTACAACATTAAATTTACCGAACAGATATGAGTCGCTCAAACCCGAATTTACTCACAAATTTAGGAATTCCAATCTAATCTTCTTTGTTTTCCCTGAATTCATCATAGACAAATATGTAACACCAATTTTTTCTTGAATTGACACTGGTTCTTGGCCCATACAAGCCTGTTGTTTGAACCATACACTCTAATACCATAATGTAAACTCCCCCAACCCTACTGAGAATATTATGGTGTAGAATATACTTACAATTTTAATTTTTTGCTAGCTAATTAACTTCATGTAGCTTTCAGCTACAAATTAGAGCCATAAATAACTTTTTTACATTACCATTTATTTAATGAATTGACAAAAATCTAAAAAGGACATAAAATGCAATTGACAACTCTTTTCAATAGAATATAAATAATTCTCAATTAAAAAGTTAATCCAGAGCAAATAAACTCATAATACAACATAGAAACAAGATAAAACACTTATATCTAAAAATAGATGTACAACCAACTACTTGGGGCGGACATTCCACCCAACCATAGACTGACTATTCCAAATCTCAAAATCTAGTCACCCTCGAGCTGAGGATAATAATCCACAAAAGAGGGTGGTCTCCCACTTTCCACTCACAACTCATAAAACTCACAACCCACTGGTATCTTACTACAACTATCATGATTTTACACTAGCTATTTTTCTCTTGGCCTACCTAACCGAAAGAATGTACCCCTTCAGTGATTTCAGTCCCTTGGGCATCCCATTCATTTATTAGGGTCTATTTGGCATA
>JASDQU010273633.1:602-13199 GCA_032191745.1 Picea mariana
GCAACTCCTCCTTCTGTAACATAGGCGATCTCATATGGTCCTAGCCAATGCGTTCTGAACTTCCCTGGGTGTCTTATAAACTTACTATCATATATGAGTACTAAGTCACCTTGCTTGAATGTCTTCTTCTTGATGTGTCTGTCATGATATGCCTTCTCTCGTTCCTTCTGGACCTATTGGTGGAATCCTGTAATGAATCGGTCTTCTTCCAGTTCAAGCAATTGTGCAAGCCTCTCTTGAACAACGTCAGTATCATCCATGTATGTAAATGCAACAATTCTTAAGCTTGGTACCGAGTATTCCATCAGGACAACAACTTCGAGACCATAAACTAACTTGAAAGGAGTCTACATTGTTAATTTCTTGCAAGTGGTTCGATAGGCCCATAGTACTGCAGGTACTCTTAAGTCCCAGTCATCCCTATTTACAATGCAAATCTTCGTTAATGTTGTCTCTAAGATATTATTGAATGCTTCAATTGTTCCATTTGCTTGTGGATGGTAAGGTGTGCTCTTCTGATGGTGGAATGAAAATTCTTCAGTCAGGGCTTCAACTATATTATTGATGAAATGCGTGCCTTGATCACTCATAAGGTTTTGGGGCATCCAAAACTGGTTATTATGTCATCAAATATAAAACGCTTAGTTGTAGCTGCACTATAGTCTTTAACTGCTCTGGCTTCAGCCCATCTGGTTAAGTATTATGTCAGAGTAATGATATACCTTGCTCTTGTGCATTTTCCTGGTGGGTTTATAGGTCCCATGAAGTCAATGGACCACTTTTCAAATGCTTGTAGGGTCATCTGAGGTGCTAATTAAATTTCATCCCATATGGATGGTTTCCCAACTCTCTGTCATACATCACAGGCTCTAGAATAATCCTTAACATCTCTGTGTAAGGTAGGTCAACTCGCAGGACCTTCTGTGCAGTCTCTCTCCCTGCATAGTGTCCTCCTGTGATGCCTTCATGATATTCTGCAAGGATCAATGGTCACTCTATCTCCATAACACATCTTCTTAGTATCTCATCAGGTCCCAGTTTGTATAGCTGACCAGTTATAAGTGAAAAGTCTGTAGCGCACACCACGAGTTGTTTCTTCTGGGGAATTGTATACTCACTAGGTGCCATTCCTGTTGACAGAAAATGGACTATGTCTGCAAAGTGGTCATCAAGATTCCTAATTGAGAGAAGATGTGCATTTGACAGTGTATCCTCCAAAATGGTGGGTTCTTTGCCATGTTCCAGCCTCGACAAGTGGTCAAGACCCTTGTTCATTCTTCCTGGCTTAACTATGTTTTCAAAATCATATTATTGAAAAAATAGAATCCATCTACATATCCGCCCCCCCAACACTGGCTTGTTGACTAGGTACTTCAACACAGAGTGATCTGTGAACATTTTAAAGTTTCCTCCCAACAAGTAGTGTCAGAATTTTTGTAGTGCGTACACCATGGCTAATCCTTCTCTTTCTATAGTGGTATAGTTAATTTATGATGTAGATAGCTTCCTGCTAGCAAAGGCTAACATGTGATCAATGTCTCCTTTTCCTGGCTGTGCTAACACATCTCCCAATGCAATGGATGATGCATCGACATGCACATGAAATTCTTTGCTCCAATCTGGAAAGACCAAAATGGGCACAGTGACCATCTTTTGTTTCAATGTGTCGAAGCTTTGCTGGCATTCATCTATCCAACTAAACTGGTAGTCCTTTTCAGTAGCTTCTCCATCGGTGTTGTAATTTTGGCATGGCCTTTAATGAATTTCCTATAATAGCCAATATGTCCTAGTGCAGTGCGCAATTGTTTAACGAAAGTAGGAGGTGGTAAATCAACAATAATTGCAACTTTAGATGGATCAACCAACAATCCCTGCTTGCATACAATATGGCCTAATAACACTCCAAATGGTGATAAGAAGATGCAATTCTTCAAATTTAAAGCAATTTGGCACTGCCTGCATTTATCCAACATTAGTCTTAGACATTCAATATGTTTTTTTAGCAAACTAAACACAATCCAGTCATCAAAATAGGCTTCTAAGAATTTGTGCAAAAATTCTTTAAATGCTTCAACCACCACCCTGGAGAAGATGGCTGGGGCATTCTTCAGTCCAAATGGAATCATTTTATATTTGTAAGATCCCCATTATGTTGCAAATGTGGTCTTGTGGAAATTCTCCTTGGAAATTAGGATCTGATGATATCATGAGAATCCATCTGTAAAAGAATACACTTCTTGACCTCCCACATTGTCTAACACTTCATTGGTGAATGGTGTAGGGAAGGGGTCATGCAGACAGGCATCATTCAACTTCCTAAGGTCCACACAGATTCTGATTTCACCTGTCTTCTTGTCTTGTACCACCATAGGGATGATCCACCTTGATTCTTTGATTGGTTCAATAATCCTTGCTTCCAACATTCTGTCGAGCTCAATCTTCACTTTTTCCTTGTATTTTGGGTTCAATCTGTAGGGTCTTTGCTTGACTGGCTTCGCATCTGGTTTCAAAGGTATTCTCACCTATCGCATAGCTCCTTTGATTCCCTTCATATCTGTGAACTTGGTTGGAAACAAGTCTTGATATTCGTGCAATAACTCTATAATCTTGTAAATGGTAGCAACGTCCCAATAATCTCCGATATTGGCAAGCTTCGGTGTCTCCTTTGTTCCAATATTGACCTTTTTGATCTTGATTGGCTGCCCAATAAATGGTAGTTCAACTCCTAGTCCCTTCACATCTCATTGGCCTTCTGTTTCAATGATGTTTACCTTCCTCAGATCATCATCAGCATCGGCATTAATGTTGTAGAAGCCCTGTAATTTCTAGAGAGGTGCAGTCCATTCATCCTCCTCTTGTTCCATAGGGAGGCTAAATGCCTCTTCAAATACCTTCTGCCTCACAATATGTAATTCTTGGTCTATTGAAGGATATTAATTCTCAAATAATAGGTGGTGATAAATTTTTGAACCATACCTTCCCAATTTGCAGTGATGAGGCGCAGCTCCGCTTGAAGGTACCAATTGATAAGGGTCGTGTCCAGTGTGTTAATGAATCTGTACACCCATTGTTCTCGAGGAATATTGCTCCAGGCCTCTTCACAGCTTCGCGCATGGTCCTTTGGGCAACTTCAACCAATATACCTGACTTCGCAACTTACTGCTTGTGATGAGAACTGTGTTGTCATCAAGGTTTGGCATTCTGTCCAGTCTGTGATGTTGCTTTTATGTGTCCCCCACCATCTTGTTGGTGTGGCTTTCAGGGCCTCATTCATTGCTAACAATATCTTTTTTATTGGTACACTTGTTTCAAAATATGATAGGAAGGCTTCTCAGGGGTTCAACCTATCAAATGTGGGTAAGTTACTTACTGTTTTGTTGATCCAGTAAACTTCTCTAGTTAATCTAGCACATCTTTTGGTAGATACTTCATACATCTGGTTCTACAAGGTTTCCAACACTTCTTCTGAATCTGATGACCATGCATTGTCACTTTTCCAGCTCAGCTTCCCGTCAGTTGTAGGGTTGATGTAATCCTGTTGTTTGGCTGTTAGTTTATATATGTTTTCCAGTTCATATGCATGATCTTCTTCTCTGACGGGTTCTGTGTATCACTGACCCTCATCTAGATCTAAGGTGCAATGACCCTAAGGCCATCTTTTTCAAATTTCATATGTATTTTCTTCAAATCAATAATAGTGGAATTGTTAAAGGCCCAATCAATTCCTAGCAATGCAGGGTAAGGGCAGTTTTCATCAACAATTTCAATTACCTAAAAATCTGCAAAGGTTCTAACTCTGTCGATGTCCACAGGGACATGCTCCAATCTTCCAAATGGGATTGTAGCTTGTTGATTAGCCATCCTAAGCCTTACAGGGGAATAAAATAACTTTGGTTTTCCCATAAGTGCCCAAGTTTGCTTCGTCATGACATTAACCTCCAACCCTAAGTCGAGGACCACATAGTCTATGTCATACTCTCCTATCTGAGCATTCAAGTGTAATTCTTGTCCTTCTCCTTTTCCCAATTTGGTGTACTGCCCTATTCAGAAAGGGGTCTATATTTCCTATCTCATATTTCTTGATTAAATTATGAAGTTCCCTTACAACGTTTTCATCTTGGATTAGCTTAATACAAGTATATAGAAATTCCATGAGCTTGCTTACCTCTTTTCCTTGCTTCGACAAAGCCAACTGATCAAATGCCCGAGGAATTCCATATTCTCTTATTTCTGGTTGTGTTTTTGATGAGGACCCTTGGTCCCTATTGAAATCCTATCTTGCTTCCTCAAAGATTTGTCTTTCTTTCTTTGCATCAAAATCCTGAGTCTTCTCCGCAGCTTTCTTGATACCTGAATCTTCTGCGATCTTTCCTTGAACCATTCTATCTTCTCCTATAGCAATGTCTCCTCGAATAATAACAATGACTCGTGGGTTTTATCCATGAGGTTCAACATATATCAACTGTACATGTGGATTATTCTGAGATCCTTGTCTTTATTGAATCTTAGCCAACAACATAGGGAAATCTTTTATAACATGCTCACAAGAATTACAATAACTGCAAGTAGTACAAGGGTTCTGACAATCCCTTGCTAGATGTCCTGGCTGTGCACAGTTATAACAAATTATATTTCCTTGTCCTTGGCCCATTCCTCCTCCTCATCCTCTTCCTCTATATCCACCATGAGGATTGAAGTTTCCTCTTCCCAGGTAGTTGTATTGCATAGTGTTTCATTCTTGTTGTACTTCGCCTTGGATCTTGTATACATCTCTTGACCTTTCATGCATGAGGTCATAGGCCCTATAGTCTTTATCATCATGCCATACTGACTTACAGAAGGTGAAGTATAGGTTTGTAGGTGTCTAAGCATACTTCTTCATGTAATAGCACTCACCAGGGCGATGTCGGTTTCTGCATACTTCACACCAAGGCAGGTTAACTTGCTTCAAGGGGCTCGGTGCTCCTGAGGCCAAATATTCATGAAGCAGGGGACAATGTTCCTTATAATGACCTTTTTTTCTACATCTTACACCCCATATATCTTCTCTTTTGTCCTTTCCCCTATCCTTCTTCATTTCCTCGACTTGTAGAGAAAAACTAGTCAACTGACTCAAGATTTGGCTCATACCTGAGCTAGAATCTCCCATGGGGGTTGATTCAAGCTTCATGGAGATATCGAATGCTTCTTCTTGTGAAGAAATATTCTATTGCATCAGGGGAACTCTGATATGTGGTAAAAGAGCAGCAATGAACCATTCTTTGTTTTGTTCATCAGGGATCTTAAAAGTCAATCTTCTAGTTATGGTCTTGAATCTCTGATCAAACTCCTAGACAAGTTTGGCCACATTTTGCTTGATCTCCTTCAGCTATGTAATACATTGTGACTTCGACTTAGTTTTTTTAAACTCTGCAATCAATGCGTTCTTGATCTCATTCAATGGTTTAGGCTACGCAAGTCCTTGGACAAGCTTTATGTACCATATCAACGCGCGGTCTCTGAGCGTAGTGCTAAACTAGTTTCTTTTAAAAGATTCATTGGTAATATTTTTAATCTTCCATACAGCCTCACATAGGAACCAATGTTGATCAGGATCTTCAGATCCGTCTCCTCTAAAGATAGGGAGCCTCATCTCATTTGCCATGGAGCTATCTAGGTTTCCTATCTGAGTAGATGTTGAACTACTAGTAGTAGTACTCTGATGATTCTGACTATTCTAACTAATTGGTACTATTGAGGAAACGAAAGGGTTAATAGTACTTACTTCGGTGTTATATTTAGTTCCTGAGGTTTCTGTCTTGTTTCGGCGAAGTTCTTCAACTTCCCCTTCTTCTTCTCTAGTGGGTTCTGAATGTTCTTCGTCTGTCAGATCTGCCTCTTCTCCACTGTAGAAACCTTCTTCTCTGTAGTTTTTCTTAAAGAGGTTCCCAAGGTGAACCCCTCTAAATACTCTTCCACTACGCGTATTTCCCACTTCTGTGTCACTGTCATTATCCGAGTTCTTGAACATTAGCCTTTTCAAATCCACCCGATCTACTGTATTTTCAAGACGTTATTTTCATGCAGCAGCTATTGGACATAATTGTCAATGATGTCAACATGAGAAGTACATAACCAGAAGTCCAAAGCTCTGGAAGAAGAATGAATTGTTGATCATGATAGGATCAACAATCCGATGATGTTCAGAAAGACTAGCGCATGAAGAAAGCTCTGAAGGAAGAACAGAGTGTAGAAGATGTAGTCGGGAAATCAGGAGTTGGAAGAAGGAAGGTGCTCTAACCTATGAAATACCGAAATATGAAATTGCGAATAGATCCAGACCATTGGTTCAAGGACTAATTTGAGTTGTTGATCGAACAAGAAATGAACTTGTGAAGTCACGATTCACGAATTCATTCTCAACCGTCAGATCATCCAAAAAGATAACAACCATTGATCATTCCAAAAAGATCACAGTCATTGATTGTACCAAAAGGATCATAGTCGTTGATTGTTTTGAAAGCATTGGGACCGTCTGTTGTCAAGGATGGCATGTGGCAAAGGGTCGTCATTTCGTTGACTCGAAGAATGGAAAATTCAAACGTAATTGCTATTGGAACTCGCGATATGGGAGGTCACGAAGAGATCCTAGCCGTCGGTTGGAAGGCGGGCACGTGTCATTGAATCAACGAATTCGGGGATTTGTGATTCGGAGAAATATCGATGAGAGCTGTTCGAAATCCTGAAATGCGAAAATGCGAAACACTCAGCCCTGGGTCATAACCCATGGTCATGAGAAGGGGAGGAGCTAGTGCAGCTAAACTCTATTTCAACGATCGTGACATGGAGTGTCGAGATCCTTCATCATAAGAATGTCGAAATGAGAAATCGTTATAGAAATTGTGGGCCTTCAGATCTGGAAAACGTTGGAGGGTCGTTAGATTGAACCAAGGCAAAACGACATAGCAGACCATGTTATCTAAGGACACATGGCATACTCAAACACTGACAGGTGTCAAGTTGATATGGTATTATAGGCACGTGTATATCATGTATGTGAATGACACATGGTAGATAATAGGACTGTGACACGTCATCAAGTGACGTAAGTGTTTATGTCACCCCCGGGAGTCTCACTTCGGAGTTTTGCATTGTAAGCAAAAACTCTAGTGTCCGGAAGTCCCGAATGTCAAAAATCTGAAAGGGACATGCGTCAGGTGATTTACAGTCACCTGGAGTTGAACTGTTGGAGGTCACAAAGATTTGAAGGTAAAATGTCGAAATCTTAGCAGCCACACATCCCAACGCCTGATTAAGACATAGCCATTCGATTAAGGAAAGAAGGGATTGGATTAGGATTTAAGGTAGACCGTTGATCTCTTCCATGGAAGAGACATGAACTGTCTGATCGTATCAGCAATATCACAACCAGGAGTTTTGTAAGGAGTAGTGTCTCGAGGTCCCAAAGGTCTAAGTGATGAAATCCCATCAACCATATATCTAGATACATGATTAAATCATAAACGTCGGATTCAATAGTAAAAGGATGAGTGTAAGATTAAAGATGACCGTTGATCTATCTCCACAACTTTAATGTGAGCCATCCAATTGTACCAGCAATATCATTTCGAGAGATTTGACATGTTGTGAGTCATGAAGACCTGATGGGAAAAACACCGAAACTCCGTCAGTCGTTCATCCCATCAGAGAATGAATCATGACCGTTTATTTAATAGAGTGCTCATGCGCTCATCACGTCTAACGTGAGGTTACCACCGTCGGTCATATGATCTAGATATTTTAAAGGAATAAAATTTAAGTTGCTTATTTGTAAAGCTCGTGGTTCTGTGACACACGGTTATATGAAATGGTTTGAAGGAAGTGCCTCCATGAAATTGGTCTCTTTGAAGTAAAAGAGATTTGATATAGATTATAAAGGACTAAATTGATCCATGACTATGATCAATTTATGAAAAACCTTCATGGTATAATGAACCGATACACAATCATGATCAAAAGAAAATAAATCGTGAAAATATGAATAAAGAATAAAAAGAAAAATGATATTAATTAAAGTTTAGATTATCATTTTAAATGAAAAGGTACAATGGTTCAAATAAAGGGACACGTTGTTTTAAAATTTAACACCAGTTTGAAGACTATATAAACGAGAAAACATGGTGAGAAGAAAGTGTCTTTGCAGTCCAGAAAAGAAGATTAAAAAGCTGAAGAAGATTCCAGGAAGAAAAGATAATACCTATGCATTAAGGGTGGTTGGGTGGTGCAAGGGCAGGTTGGTGCTTGCATAGGGATTTGGTGCTTCCTTGTCAGTTGTAGTTGACTAAACAAGAGGGTCGTAGCCTCCTACCAGTTGGTGCTGGTAAACTAGGGTGTGGGTGCATCCTGATCAGTTGGTGTTGATCAAAGAGGAAGTACATCTTCCTTCTATGTAACATGTAAAACAATTTTTTCAGTTAATAGAAAAGAATTTGTGGTTTTTCCCATTTGGGTTCCACGATAAAATACTATGTCAAAATTTTGTTTGCATTAATATATGAAAAATTGATATAATTGTTGTGTCACTGATTCACCCCCCCCTCTCAAGGACATGATATGATTCTACAATTGGTATTAAAGCGGGTTCCTTCAACATAGTCTAACAAACTTGAAGGCAAATCTTGATGATGGGTCAACAAGAAGGGATGTCTAACAACAAAGCACCATTGTTCAATGGAGAAGGCTATACTCTATGGAAAATAAGAATGAAAAACTTCCTCTTAGCACTCAGTTTTGATATCTGGCAATCTGTTGTAGATAGTTACATTGCACCAACTACTCCACCCAAAGACTCTGGAAGAAAGAAAATCTGTGATGATAACTCAAGAGCAGTTAATGGAATTCTAGTTGGGTTGACTGATTCTATATGTGTGAAAGTTATGCATTGCAAAATATTGTGCAAAAAATATTGTGCAAAAAATACTAAGGTCACTACATATGAGATATAATGCAAATATCTCTTTAATAGAAGATAGATCCGATCTAAAAACACTCACAGTTGATCAGCTCCATGGAATCTTTACAGCATATGAAATGAGAATAGGGCATGATAAATCAACAAAATATGAAACAACCTTCAAAGCATCTAGGACAAAGAAAAATCAGAAGCAAAATCCTTAATCTAATCATCACGAAGAATCTGATTTGGAAGAAGCCAATTTCATTAGAAAACTTCAGAAAGGTTCAGGGAAGTACAAAGGCAAGATTCCGTTCAAATGATTTAACTGTGGAAAAATTGGTCATTTTGCATCCAAGTGTCCTTATCCCAAGGAGGACCCTGAAGATCAAGAAAAAAAAAATATTCAATATCAAAAAAAAGAAAAGCCCAACTTTAAGAAAAAGTTTTACAGAGGGAAAAAAAAAAATTATTCAAAAGAGGAAAACGACAGTTCGTCTGAGTCCAGTGATAACAATGAATCTGACGATGATGAAGTCCTTTTCTTAGGTATTGAAGAGTCTAATGAAACAGAAAAAATCAAATATGAAGAAGAGCTAGAAGATGAAGCAGAAGTCAATATGGAGGAAGAACTTCTCAGTACTCTTAATGAATTAAGAAAATACAAAACCAGATATAGACACATGAAAGGTTTTTTAGTTGAAGAAAAAGAAAAATATGAACAAAAGGAAAAAGAAATGGAGAAACTCATGAGCAACCTGAGAAAGCAAATTTTAGAAGCAAATAAGATCGAAGAAAATATGGAAAAGTCTCTTAAGGAAAAACAAATAACTTGTGAAAGAATGGAGGCAAAAATAGTTCATCTTAAAAAGAAACTGGATGCAAAAATGATTCAAACAAAATTTGAAAATAGCTCTAAAATATTAGATAAGATTATTATAGCTGAAAGGGATCTTGAAAATAAAAATGGAATAGGTTATTCTCAAAAGGAAAGCCATGTTAACTCAAAATCTTATGTAGATGCTCTTCGAAGTACATTCAAGAAGAATAATGAAGAGAAGACAAGTAATGACAAGAGCTCCAAAAAATTACCCCCACTCATAAGGAAAGAAGTCAAGACAATACCAAAAAAGCTTTATCAAAACAGATATCCTCGCATTTTTCTTGGTTACTACGATGCTTGCTCTAATTTTGGACACAAAGCTATAAACTGTAGAGCATATAAAAAGAAGAATCTGAAGGTTAAGAACAACATCCATAAAGATAAACAAGTAGCAAAACCATTTAGAGGTAGAAACTATAACCCCTTTGCACCCTTACAAGAAGGGGACTTACAATGCTTCGGATGCCACAACCATGGGCATAAAGCCATTAATTGCAGACTAATAGAAGCCTCATAATAGTCCAAGTTAATTAGAGAGTAGAAGAAACTTTGGAGAGTAAAAGCATCCAAGAGGGATTGCCTTATTGCCCTGAAAACTCAAGATGAAAAGGATCTCTGGTATGTTGACAGTGGATGCTCGAAACATATGTCAAGTAACAAGAACAAGTTTTTAGACTTAAAGAAACAAAAAGGTAAAGTTACATTTGGTGATAATGCTTCAAGTAACATACTTGGGAAAGGAACTGTGAGCCTTGGAAAAGACAAAGCTAGAAATGTACCACTTTTCGATAAATTGAAGCCTAGCTTATTAAGTGTCAGTCAAACCTATGATTAGGGACACTTCTATATATTTGACTCTCAAAAGTGTGAGATTAGGAGAGAAGACACAGGAAAATTAGTTGGCACTGCTCCTAGAACTCCTGAAAATGTATACATACTAAATGCTAAATTAAAAGATGAGTGTCATATAAATTCAGTAGATGAAAGTTGGCTATGGCATAGAAGGTTGGACATATTAACTTTGACAATCTTATGAAAGTCAACAACCTTGGTGCAGTAAGAAACTTGCCAAAAATCATAAAACCTTCAAATGCTATGTGTAGACACTATCAACTAGGGAAATAAACTAGAGTAAGGTTCAAGGCAAAAGAATACACAACCTCGAAACCGCTAGAACTTGTTCACACTGACCTATGTGGACTTACTAGAACCAAGAGCTTGCAAGGAGAGTCTTACATTATGTTATTCATTGATGACTTTACTAGAATGAGTTGGATATGTTTTCTAAGAGAAAAATTAGAAGCACTCAATAAATTCAAAGCTTTTAAAACCCTTGTTGAAAATGAAAATGAGACAAAAATAAAATGTCTTAGATATGACAATGGCAGTGAATTTACCTCAAGAGAGTTTGATGTCTTCTGTGAAACTCAAGGAGTAAAAAGACAATTCTCTGCTGTTATAATGCCCCAGCAAAACAAGATTGTTGAAAGAAAGAATAGAATAGTTCAGGAGGCTGCAAGGACCATGCTAAATGAAGCAAAATTATCAGATGGATATTGGAGGGAAGTTGTAAGCATAGCAATATACATATTGAACAGAGGTCGGCTCAAGATTAATAGTGATAAAACCCCTTATGAATTATGGTTTGGAATGGCTCCATCAGTGAAATACTTCAAAGTCTTTGGAAGTAAATGCTACATCAAAAGACTAGATGAGAGTCTTGGAAAATTTGATGCCAGATCTGATGAAGGTATTTTTCTTGGATATGCTTCAAACAAAAAGGCATACAGATGCTACAATCTTAGATTACAAAAGATTGTTGAAAGTGCATATGTCAGAGTAGATGATCTAAAAACAATAAAGATCAAAAATCAAGAGACCATATCTACAAATAAAGATGAAGATGATGATGAGGCATTTGGCACCCAACTAAAAGAAGTAGAAGAGAGTGAAAAAGAAAGGGAAGAAGATGATATGGATACTAGTTATAGTGAAGAAGATAGTGAATATGGAAGGATAATAGAAGAATTTCCAAGAAGAGATACAAGGACACCCTCAAGAATTATTTAGAAAAATCATCCAGAAGAATTGATTATTGGAGATATGAATGATGGAGTGAAAAAAAGAAGACAACTATTGTATCAAACATAATTTGCATTGTTGTCACATATTGAGCCAAGCTCAATAAAAGAGGTATGTAAAGACGAGAACTGGGTTAAATCCATGAATGAAGAATTGGATCAAATTGAAAGAAATCAAACTTGGGAGCTAGTTCCTAGACCAAAAGATAAAAATTTCATTGGAACTAAATGGGTATATAAAAATAAAATGAATGAAGATGGGCAAGTAATCAGAAACAAGGCCAGATTAGTGTGTAAGGGGTATGCTCAGGTTAAAGGAGTAGGCTATGAAGAAACATTTGCACCCGTGGCCAGATTGGAGGCAATTAGGATGTTCTTAGCTTTCTCCAGCTCTAGAAAATTTAAAGTGTACCAAATGAATGTCAAGTCAGCATTTCTCAATGGAAATTTAGAAGAGGAAGTCTACATTGAGGAACTAGAAGGATTCCAATTAACCAACAAAGGGGATTATGTTTGCAAATTGAAAAAGGCACTCTATGGATTAAAACAAGCACCCAGAGCATGGTATGCAAGGTTAGATTCTTATTTACAAAAACAAGGCCTCAAAAGGGGATCAACAGACAACAATCTTTATTGCAAAATTGATGGTAATAACTTGATCATTGTGGAAGTGTATGTTGATGATATCATTTTTGGTAGTA
>JASDQU010273634.1:0-15182 GCA_032191745.1 Picea mariana
TGTATACTATCCATCCATGGGTGTTGTATATGCATGTGCATTTTCCTTCATGTCCAAATACCTTCATCAATATTGCGGTCCAAAACCCATGACTAGGGTTGACATCAATGACAACAACCAATATTCCAACACTCCCTTCTCTTAAAGTCATGGAAAAATCAACATCAAATTCCCTAGCATATGTCACTTTAGCTTTTGTTTGTGAGGGATTTATATCTGCATGGAGCTTGTTATAAAGATTATTAAACCTTCTATTAAAATCATCAATAGTTTCATTGGTTCTTTTCTTGAGTGAGACAAATTCATTTAAGTTGTAGAGGCTATCCATTTTCTCACCCCACTACCTCATAAAGGTAGCTTCTAGAGCTGTCCAACTATCAATTGAAGTAACATATAAATCTCTAAACTATTTTTTGACATCTCCTCCCAAAGTTTGGAAAACAATCCTCTTGAAGACATCATCGTGCTCTACAAACTGGTCATCTGTAAAGTCTAGGAAATCGCTCGTATGCTATTCAACTAAGCAGATTTTATCTCCATCAAATTTTGGTAGATATTTCATGTAATTCTCAGGGAGGTCATGGGTAATTTGGGGAAAATTTGGAAGTGACCCAGGGATTTATAAGTGGTGGAGAAGGAGGTTGATTTCTCCTATGTATTCCTCCACCTATGCTGGCCATGAGGTTTTGTAAAATGATGTTAGAGGCTTCAAAGGACAAAAGAGGAACATGAACATTCAAAAAGGTTTGATGGGAAGAACTGACTTCTTGGTTAAATTCTAAAGGCGAATTCTAGAGATTTATCAAAGGTTATGGTGTAGATTTTAAAACAAAAATCGAATCTCTAGATATATCAGTAAGACTTATAGATTCAACACCTTGATGAATGACATAAGAAGAAATTTCTAGATAAGGGTTACTTGAGAAAAAGGAGGTCTGACACTCTTTGATATTTCTCCAGGTCACCAGTTTTTCTATATCTGAATATATCAAAACCTGATCTACATCAAGATGGATTTTAGTGTGTCTTCTGGTAGAGGCTAGGTTGTCCTTTTATGGAGTCACCAGGTGAAATATTAACAACCAAATTCCTGAGGCTTGTTTAGCATCAAGTCTCAAAGATTACAATGTCGTATCCCCATGGATGATTTATTCAACTTACGTCCTTGAAAAGGATTTCATTTCATATGTTATCCCTCAATATGTTCTATGCTATTGTTGGAACGATGTCAAGGCACCCCAGGGGATAATACTCAGGATGAATCTTAAAGCCATATTTACAGTAAAATATTTATGCAATGTTTGGGAAGTTTTTCCCTCTCTCTCTCTCTCTCAAAACTAAAGGACCTGAAACAAACTTGAATTCAACTGAAAAATGTTCTCAACTATCAGAGACATTTTTCCATGAGTGTTTCAGGAAAATAAGATTCAAAGGGAGATGAAATGGTGAAATAGAGGAATGAACAAAATAAACATACATGGAACTGCAAAGAATTAATCATGTATCCTAGGTGAAATGAATAGCATGTTGAACAATGAATAATTCAGTAGCTCCAACGAGTGTAAACATATAAGTAACATATGCTTCAAACAATCAACATATTCATACATTCAAATACATGAAGGTATCCTCTGCATATAATTTAAATGTACAAAGAAAATGACAAGAAATGGTCATACATTCAGAGGAAATAATTTCTGTGTTATTACCAGACATCATACAATATCAATGAACGTGGTGAATGGATTACTGCTTGGGATTTTATAAATTAGATTTGATACAAGAAAATTAAAATTAGGAGGAGATGCTTTACAAGAACACAAACATTATAAGGAAGGAAATATAGATTGAAACTTAAATGCAAGGGATGGATATTTCTTTCCTGTTGCATTTATAAGCTGATTGTGTTCAAGGTTTCTGTGGTCGAGAAAATCTGGTTGCAAGAAACTCTTTAACTCCCCAAAGTGTCAACCTTGAGAATGGGTGCTTGTGCTCTTTTTTATTCCTCTTGCTCATGCCCTAAACCGTTTCTTGAAACTGCTTCCATCTTCTTGATTCTTGGATGATTTCTCTCTGGTAAAATTCATCTTACCTTTACTTGGGTGAAATTATGTTATGAACAGGTCAAGGGACAACTGGAATCTTTCCAGCCAAAATATACATCACACCCGGTTCTTGAAGAGATCATTTTATTCATTTCTCTTGTTGTTGGGTGCTTGAAATCAAATTTGCATAGGAGTGAGATCACACGACTCAAAAACTGTTAGATCTATAATTTCATGTGATCATGATCATTGATCGAAGGCATCTCAATTAGAGTGATCAAGGTTTGACAAGGTGTAAAAATCAGTAGCCATCTGATCAACATTTATCAAATCTGGAACACTTATTAGAGTTACACCCCTCTGAGAGATCAAGGTATGAGCTTTAACAAGACTCCGACAAAGGAACTCTAAGACTGCATCTTGACAGTTGATATGGAGTTGCATAAAAGATCATATCTGGACCATTGATCATAGGTTCCCCATGGGAGTGTTGTAGGATATGTCTCAAACGAGACTCCAAAAGGAGGACTGCGACATAAATCTTAACCCTCGATCTGGAGCTTCATAGGAAGGTCTGAAAACACATGAGCACTGCCAATCTAGCCATGGTAAAAAGAATAATTTGGCTAAGGAAAAACTCATCATGCTGATGTCATTTTGAACACGTGGTAGATTTATATTGGTCCATGTTGGCATTGAGGTGGTGGGTAGACATGACACGAGTCACCTATTTTGATATGATTTGAGGTGACTTTGGAGGGTTCCATCTGTCCACGTGGTAGCCTCTAGTTGGATTTGACAGTACTTCACTAGTAGGTTGATGTGACATCTGGTTGAGGCCAGTAAAGGGAATCAAAGAATATTCCTTCCTCGATACCTTTAGAGCTTATCATTCAACATTCAAAATATTAGGTGATTTTTACCACTCCGAATGAGGGTATCGAGGAATATTCCCTATGATCTAGGCAATCCATCTGAGCTCTGAGAATCACTGAGGGTCGTTGATATTGTCGTGGTAGGAAGTACAATTTGGCTAAGACAAAGGCCATCATGCTGACGAAACCCTTTGATGTAGGAGAATCTTCAGCAAAGAAAAATTGGAGAGACAAATTAACACCCTAGCACACCTTTTGAATTATTTTTGAATTTTAAAAGCTAGTGTTTCCTGTAATTTTTTTTTTAACAGATTGAAAAATGAAGAAGATCTAAATGTTGGAAGCTGAAAAATTGCGAGAGATATGGGATTTTAACTCTTATAATTTAATGTAATGGTTCTTAAGGAGTAGTTAGTTTTTACTTTGAGAAGATAGGTAGTCAGAGCGAACCCTAGGAGCCCTCTAGTATAAGTAGAGGTGTTGTATGCCCAAATGAGGCAGATGCAAATCTGTTGGAAATTGTTGGAAGAAGCTTATCATAGTTGTATCCATGTATATGTACATTTGATTGAATATAAAATAGAAAGCATTGATACAAGGTGTTTGGTGTTGTTGTTACTATCTATCTGAATGCATGATAGACTTTCAATTTAAATTCTGTTCTTTGTTATTATGTATTCTCATGTATGCATGAATTATACTGTTGAATGTATGAATCTGTGAGAGGTTAGACACGTTTCAATTGTTTCTCTTCCTCAAGAAAATGCAAGGAGTGCATAGTGCCTACAAGGTGTGCATTGACAGAGTTTATTTCGACTCAGAAGCTCAGAAGAGATAATGTGAAACATTTGTTTGCAAGGAGTGCATAAGTGTCCATAAGTTGTTCATAGACAGAGTCTGTTTTGACTCAAAAAGCTCACGAGAGATAAGGTGGAATTTATATGCAAAGTGTGCATATCATTCACAAGGAGTGCATATACATAATCTATGACTCAGAAAGGTATAGGGAACTGGTGCAAGGTGTGCACAATTGTTCGTAAAGAAGCTAAGTAATGAGTGAAGATCTGTTGCAAGGTGTGTACATATCCAAAAATTTGAATAAGTGTCGAAGAAACCCTTTAAGCAGTCCAAATCTCGAAGAAAGGACAAGTACAGAGGAGTTAGTGGGAGAAATCCTTCAGGAAGGAGGAGCTTTTAAAGTTTTGCAAGATAAACGATTAAGATCCACCCAGGATAAGCGGGATCATTCTAGACCGTTGGATTAGAGAGAAGTTTCACGGTGGTTAGCAGCGAGTTCCTTCAGAAATTCGGGGTTCGCAGATCTGAAGTTGTTTATAGTGTGGGATTTAATAAGTACCAGAGCTGTGAAGAGATACTAACCATTGATTTGAAGGTAGATATGTGGCAGCAAATCTGAGAGTTCGTGGAAAATAAATTTGGAGAATTTGCATCGGGAAAGGGCAACCTTAGCGAAGGAAGAAATAGATCTAGACCGTTGGATCCAAAATATCATGTGGCCCTTGATATGAAGATCTGGTAAAGGTCACTCTGGGGAAAATGAGTGTTGGAATGTTTAGAACTCCCATACAGCTAAATATCAAAATGCCGAAGTAAATCACCACCGTCGGTTATTAGAGGAGGCACATACCATAGATTTGGTTTCGTGTAGTTTCACTGGTTCGGAGTTCACGAGGAAAGGAGTAAGTTGTATTCAAAACAGACAGAGCCAAAGTCATGAAGTGTTCAGGAGATTAATCCATGGTTCATATCCCGAGGTCACATGTGGAGAGGGGCTAGTGGGAGGATCTAGCACCCATCGAATTTGAGATTTGAAAAAGAACTAAGAAGTAGGTCCCGTGGTGTTGGCATGTTTACAGGCAAAGCGTGCTTGTCATTGATGGCAAGAACAACAATGAAGATGGTATGTTTACTGGCAAGAACAACAATGAGGATGGTACATGAAATAATAGCAGTGACCATGGAAAACAGGAAAAGAATAAGCTCAGGAGGAATAGCGCAGAGTTACACACAGAGCGCAAGTGTGGGCTAGGGCTGAGGTTAACTTCATTTTCTAAGCTCAGGAGGAGAAGTGAACATTATGCAGAGATAAATGCTCAGAAAGAAAAGTGAAGATGAGATCCGCAGGAGAAGGTTCAGAGGCCAAAAAATTTTGTTGGCCCTTGACCAAGTTTTGGAGATCCTTGGTCATGTTTGACCTCTTTTGGGACTTCGACAGGCTGGTTGAAGGCAGAGCGCAAGTTGAAGCAGGGATCACAGGATATCAGCCCCTTTTTAGGGAATTTTTTGGGATTAGGGTTTATGTAACGGGTATGGGATGTTGGCCCATGGTTTTACCCATGTTTGGGCCCATTTTGTAGTGTATAAATAGATAGCTAGGCGATGTAAGTAAGTGGTGCTAAGGGTAATGAGGCCAATGTGCTAAGTGTGAATAGTTGTGGATGCTCTGTGCATGCTATGTGTTAAGAACTTGTAGATCTAAGTGAAAGTGATTGTAAGAAGATTGTGTATAGACAGTAAGAAGGATTTGTGCTTAAACCTAACTCGAGGAAGGAGGATTTGGCGAGGTGCGCACAAATATCCTTTCCTATGCAGAGTGGGTTTTGAGGGTTTGTGCATGTAAGGAGATTGACAAAAGATAATAAATAAGATGAAGATTTGGTGGACGTAGCCCCACACTAGTGTGAACCATGTATATCCTGTGTTATGGTTTCTTTGTGAATTATGGTTGTATGTTAATGATGTGATTTATGCTTAGTGCCAATATCTTTATGTATGATGCATCTGGTATAATAGCTTAGTTCTTGTTAAGGTGAATGAATGTTAGATCTGATCTTTTTCCATATGCTAAGTGCTTATATGTGTTAGATCTAGTAGAATACTGCGTCGTTCTGTAATTAGGGTTTGGATCTGCGATCTGAATAAGGGTTAATTACTGATGAATGTTAACTGCTAAGTGATTTGTTAAGTGGTATAATCACAGATCTGTGTCCCAGCTAGGTTGTAGACATTTGAGTCCTAAAACCACCCCTACCTCTACCTTAGGTGAGACTTCATCTGCTTCGCAGGTGTTTATGAAAGGGATGATAGTTAGGGCTTTGTTGGTGCCTTGTTGAAGTGTTGAACCCTGGGTCTACCCCTATGCCAACAAATGGTTTCGTTTTCGGGACCTGAAACTATGATTGCTGGGAACTGAAGAAAATAAAGCTTGTGTAGATATGTTGCTTTAGTGCACAACATTGATTTGCAAAGCTCTGTGCTGAGAAGAGAAGTCCGATATGAAGAAAAGAGGTAATATATTGATGCTTTGTGCTCTGAGAAAGGTAAGATAAGTGAAAGTTTTTGTTTCAAAAGAATGGATCTAGGTATGTTTGATAAGTTTTTTCCTAATCTGAAAACTAGGGCACAGTTAGAAGAAAGAAGATTTTATATGAATAGATCTGATAGAAATAATGAAAGGTATGTTATCCCTATGCATAGAAAGAATGTTTGGACTAACAAATGGATGCAGAATCCTAGAAAGAATTTTTTGCAGGTTAGTTACTATGATCCCAGTGCACAGTACATGAAAGGTTGGGGATCATTTAAGAGAAAGAGAGGATTAACCCTTTGTTACAGTTGTAGAAGAGGGAAATATTTCTAAGGATTGCCCTGGTAGAAGACCTAGTTGTCTTTGCTGTAAAGCTATGGACCATGAAGTTTTGGATTGTCCTAGAATGATTGCTAAAGTTGAAAAGATGAATATGAAACAAGAAAAATATGAGACAAGCCAAGAAACTAAGGATATGATAGAACCCTAGAAATAATCAGAGACTGTATTACTACAGATGAAAGAAAACTTGAATGAACACATAAATATCAACTTATTAGAGGTCTTAAAAGAGAAAGAGTACATAGAAACACGAATAGAATATTTTGACATAGACTGTGTCCTGGATGAGGAAACACAGGTGAATATCATGACAGAAATAACTTGGGAAATTTTGGGAAAGCCTGTTATGGTTCCTTCATTAGGATTATTTAGAGGAAATATGATAACCCAATGTGGAAGACTTACCCAGAAATCTATGAGTGCTCATGGCACTTCGACAGAAGAAGAATTTGAGATCATTAAGTTTGTTGAGAACAATGCCCCATTTGCTATCTTCCTAGGAAAAACCTGGATTGAGAAAGATCAGATACGAAGGAAACAAGAAGAGGAGGATCTAGAACAGAAAAAACAAGAACTAAGAGATTTCATGGCTAAGAGAATAACACACTTACTGGAAGAACAAGAGAACCAGTCGAAGATACTAAAGGCCAAATATATGAATATCGAAGTTGAAAGGACACATGAAGATGGGAGACACCTGTCTGTACAAAAGAGTAGAGCACCAACCCCAGAAAGAGAAGAAGTATTACCTTTGAACCCTATGAAAGACCCTCCACAGTGCGGAGTTATCATGCCAAGAGGAGATAAGAATGATAATGGAAAGAGGAAACCAATAATTCATATCACAGGAAAGAAGGCTAGAAAGCTTAGTAAGAAGAAGGAAAAGTTAGAAAAATTGCAAGAAGCTCCAGAAAGAACTTCATAGAAGGAAGGTTTCCAGAATTTGAACTTCGCTAGAATATTAGTACAACACAGATTGGCACTTTGCCATGGCGGAGCAATATGACCATTGGAGGCATTATGACCTCTCGATCGATGCTCCTGAATGGTTAGGAAAGCAATTATGGACCAAAAATTTGCCATTGGACCGTTGGGACTGTGCCATAATGGATGGCATTACATTGAATAAGGCTTTGCGACCCATTGAAAGAAACCGTTATGGTGATATCTATTTATCCCGTAGAGCGTTGCAGCCAGAACAATTTTGCCAATTGTGATTATTCGAGCCCACAGAGAACTAGTTGATTTCATGCAGGGATCAGTGAGACCTCGCTGTTACATTGAGTATTGTTCATCAACCTCAGATATTAGATATCGAGTGTGCATGTCAGAAGAAATTAACATAGCAGAAAAATCCATCGAAGAGATTCTATTAGACCTCATGGCCGAGAAGGTGATTTCCACAGGAATCCAAGCCTCCCCGTCGACTGCTCATGGATCTAGACCATATCGAGTTGGAACCAAGAAAAGAACCAAGCATCATGATGACTTGGTGAATGCAAATATGATTCCATCCATCCTACCCAACTACATCCCACCCCTGGCCGGTGTGGTGAGTTGTGACAGTGTCCCAAGGGACTTCGAATACATAGTCATCACTACGTACCTTTCGAAGGGAATACAAGTAGTTAGATCACAGTTGGAGAGGATTCCAACCTTGAAGATCAGTGACTATAACCTAGGAGACCGCAAGAGCTATGGCATCCTCTCAACTCACAAATATTTGACCAAGACCAAGGAGAAGAAGTCGAAGATCATCCCTTAGCCATGGACTATGGACATCGTGAGCTCCACTGTCTTGAACGTGATGAAGATACCACATTTTGGAAGGCATCAGGAGGTTAATGCATGCGTTAAGTGCCTGCTATCGTGCTTCCATGGTGGGAATATATGGTTGGACAGACGCATCACCGTCAATTCGACACTGGTCCATAGGATCACTGGATTGAGCATGCAGGGACCAAACCCACAATAATTTTATCTAGGGAAGGCTGCAGACCATGTCCTGGCACAAAATATCAAAGACACCTACAACGATGTAGAGAAAGGGATGTGAGGCTACAAGGTAGCCTCCATTCAGAATGGCATAGTGCGCCTTGCTTTCTAGTTGATTGCTAGTAAGCTAGTAAGAAAGAACAGACCCACGCAGGTCACAGGGTGTTGGAATAGGAGCAGACCTAGGGTTCAACACTTCAACAATGCACCAACAAAAACCTAACTACCAACCCTTTCAACAACACCTATGAAGCAGATGAATTCTCACCCGAGGTAGAGGTAGGGGTGGTTGAAGGACTCTAGTGTCTACAACCTTAGNTAGATGGGACACAGATCTATGATTACAATAATCTAAAAAAGCACTTAACAGTTGTCATTCATTAGTACTTAGCCTTTGTCTACAGCGCAGATAAACCCTAATTACAGTGCAACGTAGTATTCAATAAGATTCAACACATTCAAGCACTAAGCACATTAACATAGATCAGATCTAGCATCTTATTCACATCACCAAGCACTAAGCTATCATATTCATCTAAGAATACATCATTGTACTAAGCATTAATCATATGAACCATAAAACAACCATAATGCACAAAGAAACCATAACATAGGATATACATAGTTCACCCCTAGCCTGAGGCTACGTCCACCAACTCTTCGTCTTCTTTATTATCTTCTGTCAATCATCTACATGCACAGAGCCATAAGGTCCTACTTCGCATAGGACATGATATCTGTGTGCACTTCACCGGATCCTCCTTTCCTGAGCTAGGTTACAACACAAAGCCATTACACAATCTCTCTGAATCTACAGTCACAATGAGATTTTCTATTTCATTCCTTGTGCAAGGATCATCCCTTGGATTAAAGCTTTGTATTATGCCTCGTTATTCGTGCATGGAAACTCCAGTTTTACCGCGTGAGGATGTGTCATTTTATTTGGACTTATGAGAACAATTCCAACTATGTTCCCTGATTTAGAGCATGCTCCATTGAATGACATTCTCCAATAACCTTTGAATACATATTTTGGGACCTCCAAATCTTGAACTCGTTCTAAGTTTTCATTCTGCACCATGTCTAGGATAGCATAGTTTCTGATCCTGATGCCTATGTATTATTCCATTAATTCATTATCCTTCTTCTTGAAGGAGAAATATTTTGTGGGCTCTCGAGGTACTTTAATCATTGCTCCCTCCTTTCCTGGTAGCATCATATAGATACCATCATTCATTATATATCCACTGATCATGGAGGTCCAATCTCTTCTCATCACAACCCCATATGTTGGAGGTATATATACCACAATAATATTAAAAACCATGATAATATGGGGAGTTGCAGTAATCAATGCATAGAAATCCTTGATTTCTCCATACGCGAGCACTTTTCTTGAATCGGTGGGATATATGCTCTCTATAGTTTCATAATATTTAGTGCATCTCATGTCCAATGATTCCATAATCGTGAGTGACATTATTTATTTTGTCACACCAGTATCAACTAAACATTTATTTAATGCGACATCATTTATAACACATCCACGACGAGGAAAAAAAAAATATACATTCTTTCTCAATTAGTCGATTTCTCCATTCATGGTCTCAAATCATGGTCAATGGAAGTTAGGGAAGAAACTCAAATCCACTTAACAGGCCCTCTTTCCCTTAAGGCACAGGTTGTATGGAACCCGCAGCTTCCTTCTTTGCACCTTTAAGCTTCAACGTATTTAGGCACTATCTTTCCTGGATAAGTCCCTTCCTTGATGGGACCAAGGTTGTGACCAGTCGAAAAATCGAAAGGAATGTCATGATTTCGTGTCTCACGTCATTGTGTCTTACGAATTTCACTTTCTTGTCCTTCCCTCAAAATGAGCCGATGACCCAGATCTCTCCTCGATCCAACGTCTTAGATCAAATCGTGATTTCAGGTTTAGCAAGTTCCCAGGACTCTACTTCCGACATCCTGAGTTGTAGACTCTCGATAAGACTAGATCTACAGTCCATGATATTCCTTTTATCTATGGTTGCGATCAAGTCACAGTTTCACGTTTCATGACTTTGGAGGTTGGTTCACCTCTGTTCTCTTGATTCTCGATTTCTTGATATTTTCAAGCGTCAGATCGACGGCTCACAACTCCCCATGATCTAACGGCTAATATCAAATCATGAATTTGTGTTTCGCGAGTTCTCACAACTACACTCTTTGACTTCCCTGAGTCGTGAGTCAACGAAATGCTTATCTCTCACCATGTGTCCTCCTGGATGGACGGTTCAGGTGATTTTGGGTCTTTGGAACCCCATTCCTCTCCTGTACCCTCGAGGCTTATCATTAGTAGACTTTACCTTATTTGGGTGGCCACGATTATTTCACACTCAGAATGAATGACTGAGATCTATTCTCCTCTTCGTTTACTCCTCGTTGTCTGGACTATGATCTAATGGTGCATATCTTTCATGATGTTCAATCCAATGATCATTGTAGCTCCTCCTTCTGAGCTTTCACTTTCTTCCTTGACTATGAAGATCTCAGATGTTTCAAAGGTATAGGCCTTTGATTTACCTCCTTTGAGCCCTAATGTATGGGCCTTGACTCCTACTTTCCTTTCTGAGCTTACGAACTTGAGACAAGTTTGCCTCTTGGATCTCATATGTGATTTGGAAAGGCACTTACCTCTTCTGAGCTTGGTTCTTAGGGAATTTTGAATTCCCACATACTCTTGCATTAATCTTCTCACATCATATTGATGGTATATGACCTTCCTTGATCCAACAGTCCAGAGCACATCACAAATTCAGGTTTCAAGGGTTTAGTCGTGCCAATGTGCGAATCTCCTGATGTGTGAATCCTTGATATCACCAATCCGATGATCAAGGAGGGTCCCGATATATCCTTAGATATACATTCTAGATCACGTCACAATTTTGGGATTCATGAGTTTAGTCATGCCAACATGCAAATCTCCTGATATGCGATCTTGTGAAGTCTGAAGGAGTCGAGGCGTTAACGCATGTGCCCCCTTCTTCAAATCTAACGGTCATGATATATCCTGGGCCTTCCCAAATGGATCTCATCCACTCACCTTGTAAACAAAGGGTTATTCCCTTTTGATACTTGAACCTCAGTAATCTTCCTGAGATTCATTGGCTCTGAAAGGCTTATGGGTTTGCACTTTTTCTCTTGATTGTAATGCTTGGAAGCGTTCTTCTATGCACTCCTTAGATTCATTCCTCAACTTTAGGACTTAATATGGTCTTGATCTCTACCCACCTTGCAGAGACTCGGTACATACATGCACTACCCCTCCCAAGCTTATCGGACTCTGTCCTTGTAGAGATTGCGGGGTTCAACCTCCGCAAATCAAGAAGTACTCATGCGACTCTAGGATGATGAAGAAGTTCTCTTGGAAGTGTTTCTAAGGAATTAAACTAGCGCATAAGGAAATCAAGAAGACATGAAAGTTCTCCAGGAATGAACACATACTTCTAACTTAATCATTCAGTACAAAAATCATTTTAGGCATATAAAATACAAGCATGCGATTCATTATTTCCAATTCAAAACACAGAGCATAAAAACACTTATCTAAACCATAAGGTGCTATGCGATTGTTGAGATGGGTGCTCATTTCCACCCAACCATAGGCTAAGTCACTTCCGATGGATTTATCACTGGCCACCCCCAATCTTAGGCCACGATGATTTGATATTTAATCTCTCACTTCCAGCTCAACGGAAGTTAGGGACAAGTTTACTCTCCTTCTCCCTATATAGAAATAGAAAAGGATGAAGGTTACTCTCCTTCTCTTGAATCAGTCTCCATTCCCTGTGATCAGAACTCTCTTTTCACTTTAAATCCTCCCTCGAACCCAAGAGTTTCTGCTCTACTCTCTGCATTCTTTCATAGGTTTCGTCTACACACACCATGATTTCTTTCTTTCTGTCCTCAACAAGATTGTGTGTGGCTCGAATCCCCAGTCCATAGTTAGGTCCAAAAGCCTTACAGATGGGTGGTCTACCCCATCCCCTCATTAACTCTTGAGGAGGTTTCCCCACCTACCAACCTGACTGTAATTTATTTCGGGTCAGAGGGTTGTTCTGATCTTGAGCAATTAAAACCAGCATAGTACTAGTTCAGTGGAGGTTAACGCAACCACTCCAGGTCCCCTCCACCACCTTTTCATTAGCAATCATGGTCTCTCTTAGCACATCCCATTCTCATCAATTATGAAACATGCTTCCATTATCTATTAAAATAATAGGATTTACATTCATCGAACTTTTATACAAAGGTCCATCAAATAAAACATTCACACTTTGAGTTTTTCATAGTCCCTGGCCAATAAAGTTATATTTACAGGCTGGGGGAAATAGGGTGTTACAATTCCCTCCCACTTAAAGGAATCACCATCCTCAATGTTCTATCTCTCAACATGATAGGTGTGTATAGAAGTAAACAAAATTGGATATGCATGTCTCATGGCATATTCCATTTCCCATGTAGCCTCATCTAGGCCAAAGTGTTTCCATTGCACCTTGACATGTGCAATGGTTTGGCTCATGAGTGTGGTTTCCTTCTTAGCTAGTATGCATTGGGGTTCTGGTAGGAATTCTCCCTCTGGTTCCACTTGGATCACATACCAGTCAATTATATGATTTGCATCATGAACATATTTCTTCAATAATGAAACATGGAAAACATTATGTGCCTTTACTATGGGAGGAAGTGTTATCCTATAGGCTACATGTCCCACTCTATCTAAGACTTCAAAGGGTCCACAATACTGAGGTTCCAACTTGGCATAGGCTCCCATTCTCAAAGAACTCTTCTGGGGTCTCACTCTGAGATAGACATGGTCTCCAGCTTTGAACTCTCAGGGATTTCTCTTTCTATCGGCATAACTTTTCTATTGGTCCTGAGCCATTTTAATATTTTTCCTTGTTTGCACCATTTGTTGTTCCATTGCTTTCAACATGTCAGGTTTGATTGTAATTCTTTCCACTGGATTACTCCAGCTGATTGGAATCTTGCACTATCTTCAATAGAGGACTTCAAAAGGGCTCATCTTCAAGGATTCCTGATAATCGTTGTTGTAGGCAAACTCTGTTAAAATTTTCAAAACCCACCCAGTTTCAGTCACTCTGAATTTTCAGCCAAAGTTAAATGCTGAAACTCCAGTTTCAACACTGTTTCAGGATATGTCACAGTGGTGTTTCAGCATATACTCAGCACTATTTTAGCATATACTTAGCATTGTTTCAGCATATACTCAACACTGTTTTAGCATATACTCAGCACTGTTTCAGCATATACTCAGTGGTGTTTCAACATATGAAACAACGGTGTTTCAGCATATACTCAGCACTATTTCAGCATATACTTAGCACTGTTTCAGCATATACTCAACATTGTTTCAGCATATACTTAGTGGTGTTTTAGCATATGAAACAACAGTGTTTCAACATATAAAAACTTAACAGAAAATAAACTTTAGAACTGAAACATGAGGATTCTGAACATCGTTTACAACGCAGAAATAAAATATCAGCAATATGCAAAACTCAGAAAATATAGACACAAATATTTTTGGTCTAACTTCAACCCTGGAAAAACCCACAAGGGGAAAACCAGTGAGAGAGGGCTTTGTATTATTTATGAGCTTCTGAGAAATTCTTTTATAGCATATTCATATTCAGAAATTTACACAAACTTATCTAGACATTCCTGTAGCTTTGCTCCTCGATTTCTGTCCCATAAATTCGTACAACTGTACGGCTTCCCCAACAATTAATGCTGTATGGACTGTCCCAAAATTTGTGCCAAAACTCTACTAAGACTGTATATAAAACCCAGCATGAACAACTCCTTGTAAACCGTGCTGTACGGTCCCAAGATTCGTGCCAAATAATACGGACTGTACAGAAATACACTCAGAAATATATTACAGCAGTTACCTCAATTTCTGTGCCAACAATTGTTGTATGGCAGCCTTGGAATGCATGCCAATACTCTCAAAAATTGCAGCTGCTATCCTCCTCAATTTATGTGCACATTACATGCTGTACGACATCCACAAATCCATACGGTACGTCCTGTTCCTCCTTGCTATCTGAAATCCGTACTTCTCTTTTCCTTGGGATGCATGCTGTCCTTCGGCAAATGCTGTCTCTTTTCTTAGCTCGACCTCTCTCTTGCTCTCTGGCATCTCACCAAAGATCTGACCTTGGCATATTACCAAAGGTCCCTTCTCTTAGCATCTCACCAAGAGTTTCTTCTCCTGGCATCTCACCAAGAGTCTCTTGATCTTGGAATCTCACCAAAGATCTGACCTTGGCATCTCACCAAAGGTCCCTTCTCTTGCTCTCTCTTGTTCTCTCAACAAGAAGCTCGAACTCTCCAAGAATGGGTGTGCCCTCTTGCCCTAATCAACCTCATGAGGGAAGGTGAGGAGTTTTCTAATCTAACAGTTGAGATTAGATTAGATGGGTGGCTGAGATTTGGTGTCTCTTCACTCACCCTCACTTTAATCATAAAGTCACCTTTTAATTTGCATCTCACAAATTAAATGACTAGGACCCACATTCGACACTTTCT
>JASDQU010273635.1:523-10761 GCA_032191745.1 Picea mariana
TAACTTAGCATATTAAAAACTCCATTAAATATTCAGAATTTCGCAAGAGTAATTCAGTATATTGCATTCCATGACAAATCCATCTTTTAGATATCAAATTAGACAGCATAAGTTGATGTCCATAGACAGTGTATTCAAACTTGGTCAACTCGGTCTTGGACTCGGCCTTGTTGACCGGGCCAACCCCAAACCGCTTCGACTCAGCCGAGTTGTACCAGTTTGGTACCAAACCAGCCGAGTCAAGGCTTGACTCGTCCGGCTCGGTAACAAACCGGTGCAACTCAGCCAAGTCAAGGCTTGACTCGGCCGAGTAGATACTAGACCCCACCAACATGCAAAATTAATTTTTTCTTTAAAAGGGTTTGACCAAAAACGCTGGCAATTAATGGTAATGTTAAACTCTTAAAGTAAAAGTTGACATTTCCTTTATCTTCCCAAAGTTGACATTTCTTTTATCTTTCCTTTCCAAAGTTGGCATTTCCTTTATCTTTCCTTAAGAAAATGTCAACTTTGGAAAGATAAAGGAAATGTCAACTTTTATCTTAAATTTTTAACATTACCATTAATTATTTCAAGATGTTTGAGAGTGGTTCCAACCTCATCGGACTTCATATGGAGAAAGTAGAATTTCATATCCCATTCAAAATCCAGCAGACTTAACAGTTTTCAGGATCGGTAGGATTGCAACATTTTCATTGGATTCTATCACATGTGAGGGTATGGGGATTGGCATTTAATCAAGAGCACCAAGCCCTTTATGTACCTCGATGTTGGTGGTATTGATTATTGAACTCCTCTGACATGGCCTTAACAAAAATGTACCTTTCACTTAAACCAAAATCATTGATTAGGCATGTTAAGTTTTTTCTACCATGTTATAAGGCTTTGATTAGGTAGTTTCATCAAAATTGGGAGGTGTTCATTGATGTCTCTAGAGGATCAAGGTAGAGGCAAAGGCTGATACACTGATACTAATGATGAGGATCCCAATATAAGTCATGGTGGAACATTGCTTGTCATTTATGTTTTCCATTTAAATGTTCTTGCTCATTTATTCATAATGCTTTCTTTCAAAGTTTCAATAATTTTTTGGAATCTTTAAAATATAATTTTTTCACTAAAATTTAAATATTTTATGTAATTTTTAGTAATCCGAGTCATTGATATCAGATCGGTAAAAATCAATCTGAGTCCAAGTCCAAGATTAAGTTGACCACTGACCGATTCCAAGGCCAAATTTGAGTTTTAAAACATACTAAATACTGAAAATCTTGTTCAAGGACGGGGTTTAGGCAAGTCTAACAGTTGCACTAGATTTGGAGTTCTCTTAGAGGGTTGCTAAAATTTAATTTCGTCAGTGCCTCCAAGGGAAATCCAGATCTGGCTATCTACTAGCTATTTGGGGATCGTCAAGGGAACATTATTGTAGCTTCACATAAATACTTACGAAAAAGGACAAATAACCAAGTAGAAATGAAATTCTTGGAAATGGGCATCACTGAATCCATAAAGCAGGGGTTCAAAAAAATCATATGTGAAGGCAACTCGAGAGTTGTCTAGATCACTCGAATGGCAATAATCTGCAATCTTCATGGAAAATATCCATCCAATCGTCTTGGAATAGGTAGGCCATAATTTGTTTTGAATGTTGCAGATTTGAACATGTTAAGAGTTCAGTCATTCAAGTTGCAGATAGCTCGCAAACAAGGCAATTTCCACTTAAAAAGATCAAAGTTGTGTCATTAGAAAATCACCTCTTCGTCGAAAAAAATAATTGGAAAGAAGGTTTGGCAGATACTTTAGACCCAAGGGACCCACTCTTATCATTAAGCCCCCCTCATCCTCATGATTAATCGGTGTTCAAAGGGGTAATGCCCCCAACGGTTGGGGCGGAACACGCCTCATGCACTCCCCTTGCTACCCCGACTTAGGGACTTCATTGGGAATGCCCTTACTGTCCCATGTACAGCCCCAGTACTTGGGGAGTTCAATGATGTAGACATCCCTTGTAAATGGGATGCCTTTGATACATTCGGATACTCTAGTATGATACATCTTCATAAAAACACATAAAATAAAAACAACAGAAAATGTATCATTTTATCTTAAGCAAAGGTTGATTGAGCATGGCTAGTAGCTTGAGCCTTGTTCCAATTTTGTTTTGTTGTTTTATGTTACAACAATGTTGATACTCTACTATTTATATGAAGAAAAATGCAATGTTCCACCAAGTTTCCAGGATTTGGGGATCTAGGAATGGGGAAACCCATCAGGGGGGCGTGTGGAGACAACCCCCAAACTTTAGAGAACATCATGGGGGATGTCAAGATCCCTTCGAATAGGGCATCCCATCTCTATAATTATGAAAAAATAAAAAATTAAAGATATGAAAACATAAATAATACATATAATTGTATTTCATAATGAAAAGCTTTATACAATAAGGCCACCTTGGTTAGCATTTTAGGTTTTAGGGTTTCATTTTTTTACTTTAATAATTTTTTCAAGTCTAGTTTTTTTGAGAACCTAGGCAGCATCCTGGATTTCAGGTGGGAGAGTGCCCAAGCGTCCCCACACAACAAAAACACCCCTCATTTCATGCAAAATGTTTGTACTGAGGTCAGCTATTTAATAAATAATTCAGATCTGAAATGTTGTGACTATTCTCTTGTATCATTTCTACTTGTATCATGTTATTTATCAGTTGTTTCTTCATATAAATCATTTACTTGCCGCCAAAAATTATAAATCCATCCCTAGCGCAACTCAAGAAGGCAAACCTGTAAACTGTTTGACAAAATAGCACAACCAGAAAAACAATATTGGCAAGATTTCCARGAAGATCCACTTGGGAAYCTTACAGTGGTATTAGAGCATTGAATCCTCCCAACCAGTGGGGATTTGCTGATGAAAGGATACAACAAGAAGAAGAAGGACAAGGTTACAGAGGAACCAGAAGCAGAGATGGGGGAAAGGCAGGAAGATGGTACTGATGGGGAAGTGTCATCAGAATTGGCAAAGGTAACACAGGAACTACAACGGTCTATGGATAAGACACAGTTTGTATTACAACACCATTTGGATGAGACACAGTTGAGTTTATCTAGAGGACAGACTAAACTCAAAACAACCTTGACAGCTATTGAACAGGGGCAAAAGCAATTGATTACTTCAGTGGAGGCAGGACAAGAAAAGATTGCACATCTACTCATGCAGATGGTACATGGCAGGGAACAATGGGGCTAGTGGATCTCATGGAGGAGAGAGGTATCACGTTGAGTCTGGTCACAGGGCCCATACTAAGGGGCAAAGCCTATTCGGGGGTGCAAACAACATGGTGCCAGAGAGCAGCAGGATCAAGCCCAAACCGTACATGCCTAGTTTCCTAGACACACGGCAGCAGGATGCTCACATCCCAGGACGTATGTAGGTAGAAGACAACATTGAGGAGTATGAGAGGGAGTATGCAGCCTTGAGTGCAGGATTCAAGAGGCAAGTCTCATTGGCAGAGTATTGTGGAATCAAATATAGAGGCAAGCCTAGGAAATTTCACAAGGGTAACAATGAACTAGGGCGCAAAGCAGGAAAAATGGAGATTCCCCCATTTGATGGAGCAGCTAAATCTTCTGCAAAGGCATGGGTACAGAAATTGGATGCTTGTCTGCAGCTAAACCCTATGATGGAGTTAGATACCATCAAATTTGCTACCTTGTACTTGGAAGGCAAGGCCCATGAGTGGTGGTACCATGGGATGACGACCTTGGGGCATGCACACATTACCTCATATGCAGATTTCACACAAAGACTCATGGATAGGTTTGATCAAGGTGACCCAGAACTTCATTTCCGTGAGCTCACACAACTCAGACAGACAGGATCAGCTGAAGCATTCATAGAGGAGTTCCAAAGGTTAGCAGTCATGGTTCTAGATGTGTCAGAGTCTAGACTAATAATGCTCTTTTCTGAAGGGATAACAGAGCCATTGCGTGGTTGGGTCAAAGATTTAAAGCCTACCACCCTACAGGATGTGATTTGGAAGACTAGAGATTTGGAGGGAGAAGCTTCAAAAAACAAGTTTACTCCAAGACCCCCACTTGCTCCAAGAGGAAGAGATCATAGAGTGGTAGACAAAGGTAAGGGGAAACTTGATGGAGTTACAGAAAGAGAGTTGAGAGGAAAGCAACTATGTTATACTTGTAAGGAACCATGGGAGCCAGGGCATAGATGCATGGGAAAGGGGAAGATTCACTACATAGAAGTCCTTTCAGATAGTGAGGAGGAAGATGACATTGGACATCTTCAAAACATGGAGGTGACCCAAGCAGAAGAGGAGCACACACACGAGGAAGANAAATGATGTTGGACATCTTCAAAACATGGAGGTGACCCAAGCAGAAGAGGAGCACACACACGAGGAAGAAGAGGAAGAGACAATGCGCAAGCAAGTAGGGATTAAGAAGGTTGTTATAGCATCCATCAATGGAGTGCCAAAGTTTAGTACTTTCAAGATAAAAGGGGTAGACAAGGACAAAGGGTCACAGTACTTATTGATGGTGGGGCTTCCCGTAATTTCATTGATGTTGCATTAATAAACAAGAGACATCTTCCCACTGTTGAGTTTGAGGGGTTCTTAGTGGTGGTAGCAGGAGGGTGCACCATGCCATGTGACAGGTACATTCCACAGATGAGTCTCACCTTAGGCAAGCATGACTTGACACAGGATTTCTATGTGATGGACCTACCAGACACTAATATCATACTTGGGATTCAATGGCTTAGCACTTTAGGTCCTATTACCACCAATTACAAATCCATGGAGATGTCCTACAATTCTGGAGAAGGGAAGAGGGTGACCTTGAAAAGAATGACAGAAAATGCGCCTAGGATGGTCTCAGCAAAGCGCATGGAGGCAATATTCAGACGAGAGGACATGGCTTATGCAACAAAATGTTTAGTTTCTGTGCAAACCACTAAAGAAGGGCGCCAACACTATTCACAAGACATACAGAGGATACTGGGCAAGCATGACAAGGTATTTGGGCAAATTCCTCCAGGGAAACCACCAAATAGGGGTTTTGAACACACTATTGAGCTAGAGGAGGGAAGCTAAACTAGTCATCACCACTCCATACCAACACCCAAAGAGGCTCAAGGACGAAATTGAAAAGGCCAAAGAGTTGTTGGACATGGGTCACATTAGGCCTAGTTCAAGCCCATTTTCATCTTCAACTGTGTTGGTTAAGAAGAAACATGACACCATGAGGATGTGCATTGACTACAGGGCACTCAACAAAAATACAATAAAAAACAAGTATCCCATTACCAGGATTAATGAGTTGCTTGATGAGCTCCATGGCGTAGTATACTTTTCAAAGATTGATCTTCGTTACATATACCATCAGATTCAGGTAAGGGAACAGGATATTCACAAAACAACCTTCAGATGTCATTATGGCCATTATGAGTTTTTAGTTATGCCTTTTGGGCTAACTAATGCACCTGCTACATTTCAATCTTGCATGAACCACATATTCAATAAGCAATTCAGGAAGTATCTTTTGGTTTTCTTTGATGACTTGCTAATCTATAGAAAAACTTGGGAAGATCACCTCAAGCATTTGGATCAGATTTTGAGCATCATGGAGGAGTAATCCTTGTATGCGAAGGAGTCTAAATGTGAGTTTGGGATGATAGAGGTACTATATTTGGGGCATATCATTGGAGCAAAAGGTGTACAGGTTCATCAGGAAAAGATACAAACCATTATGGATTGGCCAACACCTAGGAACATCATAGAGTTACGTGGATTTCTTGGTATTTGCACCTATTATAGGAGGTTTGTTAAGGGGTTCTTACAACTTTGTGTGCCCTTGACTGATCTAACCAGGAAAGGGGCATTCAAGTGGACTGAAGTAGCTCAACAAACTTTCGACAAAATGAAGAAATTCCTGAGCACGTGTCCAGTCCTAGCAGTACCAGACTTCTCTCAGCCCTTCATACTAGAGTGTGACGCATCAGGGTAAGGAATTGGAGCGCTCCTTATGCAGAACAGGCATCCTATTGCTTTTGAGAGTGTTGTCATCCTAATACACACTTGCAAATGTGGAAAAGTCTCAATCCACTTAGTGTGTCCTTAGAGGCACAATGCTTAAGTCCAAACCCACTTGTCACCTCGATTTGGACTTCTTCCATCAAGGCTTACTCCTAGGGAAGCCAAGGGGGTAGACCCTAGTTACTATGTGAATTATTAGATGAATTCTAGGAGTTAATTTTAGTTTGTTAAAGATAAGGGGGAGCTAGCCTATATGAGATGCAGCAAATGCAATGCACACCTTTAATGAAAATCAACCCTTTCCCTAAGGTCAACTAAGACTAGTGCCTAAAGGTTGGGCAAGGGGTCAATTAAAGTTACAACAAAGATCTAAGTACAATTAAAGAATAACTTTACAAATTAATACAATGAGCTACAATTACAACAATTATCAACAATAAAGAATAGCTATATGATTATACAATTACAAAATTACAACTACTTACAAATGAAATGAAAGAAGCACTTGTTAGATCTATTACGCCAATGAAGCAATAATTGAACTAACCACTTAATTGATTTTGCAGATATGTAAAAAGGAGATAGCTCAAAGATGCATTCACCACAAAGAAATAACTTACAACCCAAGCTTAGATGCCCAAAAGGAGAGATGTGCAACTTTTGAAAGAGGCACACAAGGACTAGTGCACAACTTCAAGGGAACCACAACTTGAAAGAAAAGCCATCAAAGGGATTAATGCGCAACTTCAAAGATACACCATTCAACAATAGATGTACCCAACTGAAAAGTAAATGCACTAAAGATAATGCTTGAAAGTAAAGAACATACACAACTTAGATTAGATTATGAACTTGAAACATAGGTTGTGTGAGTAAATTTTAAGGTTGAATTAGGTGAAGTGAAGCTGCAAGCCTAAACTAGGTTACTTCCCCTATACTCCTACCGCTTTGGCCAAAATGATTGTTGGGTGCTCAATAAGCAAGGCAAACAAGGCCTTACCCTAGCTCCACAGGTCAACCCGGAAAACTTTGGTGCTCAACAAGGGGGACAACTAGTGCCGTGAGATCATCCCTGATCTAGCACCCCAAGTAGACTCCACAAGCCCCCTTTTTGGTGGCGAAAGTTGTATCAGTAAAGGGTGTTCTAATTACTAGATAGATTATCCCTCCTAAAGCTACAAGTTGATTGATTTAACAAATAAGATGACTTGTGTTAAAGTACTTAAGCAGATAGACCTTAAAAATAGATAAAATAACAAGTGCTTGTAGATCCAACTTAAACAAGGTGCAAGAGAAAGAAAATGCTTCCAAGGGCTTTTACAAGAATGAAATAAATATGCTTCTAACTATTGTGGAATATAGACAATGAACTTGAAAAGAACCAAATGAAACTAAGAAGCATAACAACCATTAACCATTTAACATATGAAACTAGCCTTACGATACGGTATGGGTGGCTAAGCCAATCCTCTTTGCAGGGTGTAGGCAAACAAATAAAGAAAGTAAATAACTTGAAAAACAACTAATCTACTTGCAACCTCAACAAAGGCACAAGATGGAAGACAAACCTACCGGTTTTGTGCCCAAGTGGGTGAATGAAATAAACAAATAAAAGAACTACTTGAAATTAAAGCAAGTAAACCTAGCCACACAACCTTGTCTTAAGGACAAGTGGGCCAAACTTAAAATGAAATAACAAAACTTGAAATAAATCTAACCTCTAGCCTTATGATTTTGCATGGGTGGCTAGGCCAATCCACTCTGCAAGGTGTAGGCACAAATAATTAAAAAACGCAGAAAACTAAAACTTAGAGAGAAATACAAGCCCAAGAGACTCTATTTGGGCTTGCTTACAATGATAGAAGAAGAGAGAAGAGTTGGGTGAATAATACCCCAACTCGGATGGTCTTTTCTTGACGTTTTAGGGCCCCAAATGGGTTGTACCTCCTCTTTTCTGGTTCAAATATGCAAAAAACCAGCAAACAAAACTTGCTGGAAAAGCTGCAAAACTGACTAAAAACTTCAAATATTTTCTGTTAGTGATAACAAAAAAAATCTGTGTATAAAATCGGCAAGCAAATATATTTAAATGACCTATTCAAGAGAGATAGAATGCCCAAAATATGTATGGAAATGTACAGAAAAATATTGCAGAAATTTTAAGAGGCTTGAGTTGGGTGAAAGGGCAAATTTCCAGATCTGAAATTTGTCCACAAAACCTTTGGGTGACCTGCCAAACTTGTGAAACAAAGCTACAGAAAAGAGAGAATGTGAGTAGATCTTAAAGAAGAAACAAAATACTTTGCAAAATCCCCAAAACTACTCACTAGATCTACAATACTACTATCATAGATCTACCCAAGCAAAATACTTTGCTTGGAATTTCTACTCTAGATCTATAACAAATGCATACACAATAAATAAACCAAACAATATCACCTCCAATGTAGCAAGATGACACCAAGAAGACTCTCAATGCACCATGGATCCTCCAAAGATTTATTTTATTCAATAGAAAAAGGTTGTTGCAAATACTTGCAGCAAGCTTTACACAAAAGCAAGAGCAAATGGGAGAAAGAGAGAAGAGTTGGAGAGATTTGGGCATATTAACAGTACCCTGAGAATAGATGTGAAATGAGGGAGGTGTAGGCATTCTTTTATACCTGGGAGGCAAGAGTAACCCCTCTTGGATGAGCTCCAAGTGTCACTCATGCAAAAGAAGTGACGATCTCAAGAAGGGCGCACTTTTAGGGTTTTAGTCATCTAGGGTTTGTGAGGGATGAGTGAGGGTGAGGGGGAACACCTTTTTGATAGAGTCCAACATCAAAATAGATCAAGGGGGGCACACTTAGGGAGAAAGGGGTTTTCACTCTTTAATTTTTTACTTTGGTTGAGTTACTCACCAAGGGAGGCGCAACTTCCCTAGGGGGAATGTCAAGTTGTGGTAGTGGCTAGGTGAAGGGGGGTGGGGGGGGAAGTTTAAGTTAGAAAAGTGGTTTTCTAACTTAGGAAAGGGGTTAGGCATCATCTCCCACTCTTTCTCTAACTTTTTTGTTCATTTTACAAAAATTGACATTTTTGACTTTGTCAATTTAAAGCAATTAAATTGTTGACTTGGACTGACTTGGACTCCTCATGGACAATGACCTAGCAAAACTTGTTCAATTGAGCTGAAACTTGGTCCAAGGGTGTAGGGGGGTCTCATTCCATTTCTTTCGAGTACTCATACCCCTATCAAAATCCCCAAGGACCTAGTTTTTACATTTTTACATCAAAATTAATTAAAATTACCATTAATTGGGTAATTTTAAAAAATTAAAAAAAACTACTTCGACTCAACGGAATTCCGCGAGACTCTAGGAGATATCTAACATGGTCATTTACAATATTCCTAGACCCTAGTCACCCATTGGGCTCGATCATTAGAATGCCTTTCACCGCTTTGGAGGATTATTGGGAGTGAAAAACTCAAGGGTAATTAAAAAAGCCGGTTAGGCCAAATCAATTACTTGAGGAAAAAAAACACTCGATGAAAGGACTTCCCTAATGATAAAGTCCTAGGCAACTAATCTAAAATATGACCCATGCAGACCTATTACAATATTATCCCACGCAAGGAAGCGAAAATTCCAGTTACAAAAAGAAGTGTTGAGGGAAATATTGCCCTGTAGAACCAGAAAGTCTTCAACTTGGTTGCACCATCAGGTACATAGCTTTCATGGCACATGGAGTTGACCCCTAGTCGAAATAGGTGGTCAACAAAGAGCAAAAAACTAATGGAGCCCGAGTTGTTGTACACCATATATGATAAAGAGATGCTAGCCATCATGCATGTGCTAGCCAAGTTCAGACAATGCTTGGTCGGAGCCAAGTTTATAGTTAAAACAGATCACAACATCCTTAAATACTTCTTGGAGCAAAAAGACCTCAATGAAAGGCAACAGAAGTGGGTAAGCAAAGTCCAAGCTGTTGAAATATTGTAACTTCAAAGAATATTCTACCTAAGAGGGAATGTTGAATAATATTATTATATTATATTTATTAATTAGGCCCTATTGTGCCTTTGTAAAAGTCGGCCCTTTTGTGCCTTGACAATTAAATGTAAATTAAGAGGGTAAAGTGACAGTCGACCCAGACCTAATTATAGGCTGGCCAAACCATTATTTATGAGAGAGGCCAGCGCCAC